>ONZH01015704.1:0-51827 GCA_900303285.1 Rhinella marina
ATATTCCCCCAACCGAAGACCCAGCAGGACTTTATAGCAGACTGCTAGTAATTCATCATATTCCAGTATGAATAATAGAGGAATGGACAACATGGAGTCATAAGAATTGATATTCAGAACTTTTGGGAATGCATGTAGTTCCTAACCAGACATGTCAGGAGGGGTTGTATTGGTAATACTGCATGGTTAAAAATCCTCATGGCCCAAAGCGTATAGGAAATCTTGCTTTATTAATCCAATCTGAAAGATGCAATCAGATACAACGTGTTTTGGGTAATGCAAGTACCATATTTTTCGCTTTATAAGACCTCCTGATGATAGGCACTCAGATTTTGAGTAGGAAAATAAGGAAAAAAATATTTTCAGACCATATAATCCTCATATCAGACCCATAAATATCAGGACATCACATCAACCCCCGTATAAGCCCTATGTCAGAACCATCATCAGACCTCAATTCAGCCTTTATGACCCCATCAGACTTATATCAGCTCACTCCCTATCAGACTTCAAATCGTCCCATCAGACCTCAGATCAGCTCCCATCATACCTCAGATCAGCCCACTCAAGCCCCATCAGACCTCTGATCACCCCATCATAGCCCCCTCTGATGAGCTCACTCAGCCCCCTTCAAAATCAATCAGCTCACTCAGCTTCCATATACTCAATCAGCCCACTCAGCCCCATCAGACCTCAGCTCAGATCAGATCAGACCCATCAGATCAGACATCAGACCTCGATCAACCCGCAACCTCCTCTGATCAGCTCACTCAGCCCCCATCAGAATCAAATCAGCTCCTCAGCCCATCAACCTCAGATCAGCCCCATCAACCAGATCAGCCCCATCAGACCTCAGATCAGCCACTGTCCCCATCAGACCTCAGATCAGCCCACTCCCCCATCAGACCTCAGATCAGCCCCTTGCCCCTATCAATACCTCAGATCAGCCCACTCAGCCCCATCATACCTCAGATCAGCCCCCATCAGACCTCTGATCAACCCCCATCAGACCCCGTCAGACCCTCTGATCAGCTCACTAAAGCCCCATCAGAAATCAAATCAGCTCACTCAGCCCGATCAAGACCTCAGATCAGCCCCCATCAGACCTCAGATCAGCCCACTGTGCCCCATCATACCTCAGATCAGCCCACTCAGCCCCCATCAACTCAGATCAGCCCCATCAGATCAGATCAGCCCCTCAGACTCAGATCAGCCCACCCCCATCAGACTCAGACAGCCCACTCAGCCCCCATCAGACCTCAGATCCAGCCCAATGTCCCCCATCATACCTCAGATCAGCCCACTCAGCCCCATCATACCTCAGATCAGCCCCCATCAGACCTCTGATCAACCCCCATAAAAAAAAAAACAAAAAAAAAACAACTCACCTTTCCTTCTCTGGACGCTGTCACCGTTCCTGAGATCCAGCACTCTTCCTGCCCTGCTTGTGCTGTGACCTGACGTTGCACAGCGTGAGGTCACTGATCGCGCCTATGTCCTCATGCTGTGCGCAGGTCACAGCACAGTGAGCAGAACCCCACAGGAATAGACTGAGGAGCGGTGAGTACAGCCAGCACAAGGAGCGCTATATTCACTGTTCCCAGGTCCTTATGTACTAAATGAACACTTCCATAATGAAAGCTCTTACTAGTATTTACCCTGTAAGGCATATTGGATTTCAACATGCCCGATCTTTGCTTTTATGGCAGAGTGGCTGTCGGCTGAAGGAGCGCTCAGTAAACTCTTTCCAGTTGTATGGGCACTTTAAGAAAAAAACGTAGAAATGAAATGATTGCAGGGGTGGCGGTGTGTAATGGATGTGAGTAAGACGCAGACTGTGCGGAGTGGGTGCAGCGAACACGTGGCAGACATTTCTGTGGGAGTCAGAGATCACTCTGCTTCGTTACCCCTGGGATGATGATGGAGTGCGTGGTGTTATCGTCCTGCCCTCAGACCGGCTACCTCACTGAAAGATCTGCCTTCATGTTGACCTGAGAAAATAAGACATCATGTTGGAATCATCAGCGCAGGCGAGCGCCTTTTATCCCCATCAGACCTCAGATCAGCCCACTGTGCCCCCATCAGACCTCAGATCAGCCCACTCAGCCCCCATCAGACCTCAGATCAGCAGCCGCTGTGCCCCCATCATACCTCAGATCAGCCCACTCAGCCCCCATCAGACCTCAGATCAGCCCCCATCAGACCTCTGATCAACCCATCAGACCCCGTCAGCCCCCTCTGAATCAGGTCACTCAGCCCCCATCAGACCTCTCGGATCAGCCCGTAAAGCTAAAATAAAAAACCTCTCTTACCTCTCCTTTGCTGCGGCTCTGCTCCTGTCCGGCGCTCCCTTGTCTTCTCCTGCCGGTGCTGCACTGTCAGCTGACTTGTGCAGCGTCAGGTCAGAGTGTGCGCACTGCGACCTGACGCTGTATGGGGTCAGGTCAGTGCAGCACCGGCAGGAGAAGATAAAGGAGCGCCGGACCTGGAGCGGAGCCGTGGCACAGGAAGGTGAGTATAATAAGCGCTTGCAGCACTTCTTCCCTGCTCCTGGCACCTAATGAATACCATTATGGAAGCGCTCACTAGTATTCGCTTTATAAGACGCACGGCCATTTTCCACTTACTTTTGGGGGAAAAAAGTGCGTCTTATAAAGCGAAAAATATGGTAGTTCCTAAACCAGACATGTCGGAGAGGTGACAGGTCCTGTTAAATTAAAGCCCCGTGTCACAAAATGGGGACCACAGACCCACTGTCAGCACAAGGACTGAATCCGTATTTTGTGGACTGTGCACGTGGCCTAACCCCGGGTTCACCCTAGAGAAGTATAACATTGTATACAGTATCTTCCCGTGTCTATATGAATAATGTGACCTTTTGCAGCCATTTGGTTTCTGTCCAGAGAAGATCTGAAGATGCTGAATAGAAGTTTGCAGATCTATAAAAATGAGCTTCGCCAGCTTTTCTCCGCCAGTTATTTTATTACATAGCGGTGTACGCCGTATATGAGATGATGGCGGGCGAAGTGCTGAATTACGGAGCGGGAATAAGAAAACCTCCCTGTGATGAAACGCGGGTGAAGATCTGTCCTGGTGAGGTCTATAGGTGGATGTATCCTGGGAAGCTCTTCCTCAAGATGTCCACTTAACTCCTAAACACTGGGATCCTGTTACTCCCACTTGGCATTTGGCGATAACAGACGCCCAGTAATTTGCCGCTTCGTTCATTGAATTACTTCGAAGGAGAAGAAAAATCGCCGTTGCAGATTTCATCAGGCTCATTAATTTCACGCCATTGGTGTCATCGAATGCGAGCAGCCCTGGCTTGTAGGACACGACAGGTGATGAAGCAGCTGCCACGTACCAGCGGTCTGCTGCTCAGCACGGGATCTGCGAGACATGAAGTCACAAACTCGGGCGCTGTCTCGCAGGATCGTGTGCGCTGTCTCACGCCGCGCCGGCCGAACTCACGTCTGATTTCCCTCAATCCTGTTGGGAATTTTTGATGCTGTGATCTACGACAGTCACCTAAAGCCTTTGTCAGTGGTGGAGGGTCGTCACAGTCTCATGTGTTTCCATACATTTAGATGGCGGTATTTAAAATCGACGGTTTTGTGGCCGCAACTTACGTGATGTTCATACGACTGTGCAAGACACAGATCTGGCGGCAGACAGTTGTTTCCAATGATGTCCAGGTCTGGGTGGTGTGAATTGCACCGCTGACTTCTATAGGTCTGTGTGCAGACCAGTAAACATGTACAATCTCTACATCTGGGTTTACACGTTGCGCTTTTTGTTGCAGTAAAAAGCAGCAAAAACATCATGGCAAAAAATGCCTGCAATTACTGCAGTTTTTACAGGTGAAAAGCCGTGTGGCCAATTAACAGGAATGTCGGTGCGTCTTATGGTGCGAATGCTAATCATTATGCAGAAGGCGTAGGGACTGGTGTAGTGATGTGCTGCCTGTACTCCCCGCTCCCTGGTCTTCTGGACGCCTGACTGCATACAGTGTTAGGACATAGTGCATCTAGGCGCTCACCGTGACCTGACACTGTGTGATATCAGGTGTGGCTGTAAAGTCCGACGACTTTTAAGGATGATCTGAGTCGCTATACTTTATCTCCTTATGTAGAGCGCCTTAATCAGCATGTGTAGTTTTAGGCCTCTCCATAAGGAGAGATAGTGCCCCCCCAAATCCTGACTTAGGCCTCTGACCCAGTTAAGTGGAGTGCCAGAGTGGAGCTCCAGCAGTGGGAAAAGTATCTAACTGGAGGGGGGAGGGCTGCTTTAGATGGTGATATCTCCTCAATGGTAGCAGCTAGAAACATGCAACTGGTCTTGTCTGAAAGCTGACTGTCCAGGCTTTCATACAAGACCAAAATGACAGCTAAAGGGCTCATGCACACGAACATGTGCCGGCCGTGCCCGTGCTGCGGGCCGTGAACTGCGCTCCGCAATGCACGGGCACTGACCGTTGGGCCACCGCATGCGGTTCGCAGACCCATTCACTTGAATGGGGTCCGCGATCCGCCTCCCATGGTCCGCACCATGCATGCACTACTTTTTTGCGGTGTGGAGGCACGGGCAGAAACACCATGGAAGCACTCCCTCGTGCTTCCGTGGGGTTCCGATCTGTGCCTCCGTTCCGAATCTCTGAGATTGCGGACCCATTCAAGTAAATGGGTCCGCGATCCCTGATGCGGGGTGCACACGCCCGGTGACCGTGTATTGCGTATGCGTCGTATCCCGGGCAACGGCCATGTGCATGAGCCCAAAGTCCAAGCAACAGAGGAGAAATCACTGTTAGAAATCAAGTCAGGAATAATCACGAGTGAAACCTGTTTTTACTTTCATTTTCAGCTGCATTCACAGCATCCCAATTTCTATCAGTGATATCTTTCTCTGTCCTGAACATTTTGCGTTATTTTGGTATTTTCTGAAAGCCTGGACTGTCAGCTTTCAAACATGACCAGTTGCATGTTTCTAGCTTTACCATTCAGGAGGTAGCAGCATGTAAAGCAGCCCTCCCCTCCTCCAGGTAGCTACTTTTCCCACTGCTGGAGCTCCACTCTGGCAAAACAGTTAGGGTGTTAAGGCGCTCTCCATAAGGACATACAGTACTCCTCGAATAGGAATTCTTAGCATTGTTAGAAGTGCGGCGTAGTGTAGCCAGGCCTTGATGATGCCATGTTCTCCTGAGGGAAGACAGCGGTCACCTTTAAGAGCTCCCGACTTGTGTTTTTCCTCCTTTAAATCCCAGTAATGGACAGATATCCCAGCGCAGCGCTCCCGCTACATTCCTGCCACATTATCCTTTAATTAGGAATTCATACAATTGATTCCAATAATGGGTTTTAAAAGGCTTACTCCTGCGTTACGGGGCGGCCGGGCGAGCGGCGGGGGAGGGGGGGAGAAGATTATCTGTCTCTCTGAAGGAAGGGTGCTCGTTAATGCTGCCTGGAAATGAAACTTACACCCCACATCTGCAGGACCTACCTCTGCTCAGCAGACTTACTGCCAGATTAAACATTTTCTGATGACATTTCTACAAAACTGCATAAAAGATACAGTAAAATAATCCCAGATATTAGACGTCAAGACGTACAATGAAGAAGGGCAGAGAAATGGAGAATGTAGTGGTGAGAGTGTATCACACATGGCAGGCTTAGATACACAGCTCAGCAGACAGTATCACAGGCTTGGATGCACTAGATTCGTAGTACAGTATCACACATGATAGGCGTAGATACATGTACAGTATCACACATGATAGGCTTAGATACACGTACAGTATCACACATGATAGGCTTAGATACACATACAGTATCACACATGATAGGCTTAGATACGCGTACAGTATCACACATGATGGGCTTAGATACATGTACAGTATCACACATGGTAGGCTTAGATACACGCACAGTATCACACATGATAGGCTTAGATACATGTACAGTATCATACATGATAGGCTTTGATACACGTACAGTATCACACATGATAGGCTTAGATACGCGTATAGTATCACACATTATAGGCTTAGATACACTAGTAGTACTGTATCACACATGATAGGCTTAGATACATGTACAGTATCACACATGATAGGCTTAGATACATGTACAGTATCACACATGGTAGGCTTAGATATGCGTACAGTATCACACATGATAGGCTTAGATACATGTACAGTATCACACATGATAGGCTTAGATACACGTACAGTATCACACATGATAGGATTAGATACATGTACAGTATCACACATGATAGGCTTAGATACATGTACAGTATCACACATGGTAGGCTTAGATGCATGTACAGTATCACACATGATAGGCTTAGATACATGTACAGTATCACACATGATAGGCTTAGATACACGTACAGTATCACACATGATAGGATTAGATACATGTACAGTATCACACATGATAGGCTTAGATACATGTACAGTATCACACATGATAGGCTTAGATACACATACAGTATCACACATGATAGGCTTAGATACACGTACAGTATCACACATGATAGGCTTAGATACGCGTACAGTATCACACATGATAGGCTTAGATACGCGTACAGTATCACATTGATGCTTTTCAGTCCTGTGCCCTCATGAATATATAACTTTATGTGTCTCAGAACATAACGACGACTATGCGGAGACGAGTGTCCATCACTACACGACCCTCTCCCTTTTTCTAGTGATATTTTTGGATTATATTTTGTGTCTGGATCCGGTCGATGTTCTCGAGTCGCCTGCATCTACTCATTTCCATGTTTCTCGCAGTAAAGTCCATAAATCCTGGGCGCAGATGGTTTTGTTTGAGGCGTCGGAGCCTCTGCAGAGGGAAATAAAGGCCGGTGTCTCCCGCTCACAGACACTTCCAAAGACAATACGCTTCAATATTTTAACACCACGCAGATTCACGTCCCTCCATTCATCTGCCGCCTTCTTCCAGTCTCATAGTATTTCTCTTTCTTTCTGAAGACGGGAATTTTAATGGGAGGGTGATATATTCCAGATTAGAAGTCAGAAAGGAAAAAAACCCATCCTGAGGGTGTGAGATGAAGCAGATAAGAAGGGGCTGGGTTACAAAGGAGGAGAATGGCGGAGAAGGGGAAGCGTCTTCTCTTTAAAGTCAATGAGGCCTATCTCTCTCTTGTTGTGAGCTCCACGAGAAATCAGAGACGCACTTAAAAGAGCGCGCTGGCTTCAAAGACTTTGTAAAATCCGTTCTCATGTTTATTCCAAAGTGTTGTAGGAGCGAGCCTTGAAATATTATTGTATCTTCAGGCTGCTCTTTACATACCTGACACCTACAGGGGGGTGGGGGCGTCCGCGAACTTAGTAGAAGCTGACATTATTATGGTGGGAGGTGCAGCGCCCCATACGGTCGGTGCTACTGTATGTCAAGACTAATGGAAGACTTTTCTGAGTAGCCAGAGCGCAATTTTATTCAGATTCGAAGCCGTCAATTCAGCCAAATCAGACACAAATCGAATTTTAAGAGACTTGCTCAATTTTAGTCAGTATAGTTGACAGCAGCAACAGCTCGTGTGCGGAGGTTTACTAAAGGGCATCTGTCAGCAGTTTTGTACCTATGACACTGGCTGACCTGTTACATGTGCACTTGGCAGCTGAAGACATCTGTGTTGGTCCCATGTTCATATGTGCCCACATTACTGAGAAAAATTATGTTTTATTATATGCGAATGAGCCTCTAGGAGCAACGGGGGCGTTACCATTACACCTAGAGGCTCTGCTCTCTCTGCAACTACCATGTCCCCTGCACTTTGATTGTCAGGGCAAGTTGTGATGACGTTTTCTTCCCACCTTCTGTCTCCTTTTGACTTTCTGCCTTCCTCTCTCCCTCCTATCTCTTCCTCCGGCTCTTCTCCACACTTTCCTCTGTGCTACCTCCTTTTTATATTCTTTTTGCCTTTACACTCTTCCCTTCTTCTATCTCTATCACTTTCTTTCCATGTTTCTTCTCCTTTTTTCCCTCTATTACTTCTTTCCTATTATCTCTTCTCCTTTGCCACTTCTCTTTTTTCTTCCTACCTCTCTCTTTCTCCTTACTTCTCTATCTTCCTTCCTTTCCCCCTCTATTTCTTCCCTCATTCTCCTTCTACCTTTCTTTCACCTTCCTTTTCTGTCTTCCTCCTTTTCTGTCTCCTCTTGTCTTTCTATCTCTATCTCCTTTCCTCTCTCAAACTTCTTGCTTGGCTCTTTCCCCTTCCTCTCTCTTCCTCCTTTCATCTCTCTTTCTCCATTTCTTTTTGTCTCAATACTGCCTCCTCTCTCTTCCTCCTTCCTTCTCTCTCTTCCTTCATCTCTATTTCCTTCCCCTACCCATCTTTTCCTCCTTTCCTCTCTTATTTGTCTCTCCCCTTACCTCTTTTTCTTCCTTAATCTTTTCCTCTCTTTCTCTTCATCCTTTCCTCACTATATCTCTTCTTCATTCCCTCTCTCATCATCCTGTTCTTTCTCACTTTTTATCTCTGTCTTCGTCCTTCACTCTCTCTCCTTTCTTTCTCCATCTCGTTTCCTCCTTTCCTCTCTTCCAGCTTTCTTCTCTCTCTCTGTTATTCCTTTCTCTCTCCTCCCATTCCACTCTCTTTGTATCCGTTCATTTCTCTCTTCCTCTTTCCCCTCTCTCTATTCCTTCTGTCTGTCATCCATCTTCCCTTTCTTCCAGCTTACCTCACTGTCTTCCTCCTTCCATCTTTCCTTTCTGTCTCTCCTCTTCCTTTACTGTCTTCTTTTACTCTCTCTTCCTCCTTCCCTCTTTACCTTCTCTCTTCTTCATTTCTTCCTCTCATGACTACCTGTATATAAGGTTATATTATTGGTGTGTGTTTCTTGTGTACATGAGAAGTAGAGTTTGACTAATTCTGTCCTTCATTCAGCACATTTCATGTCGTCCAGTGCCCGGAGCTATAACACAGCCGCTCCTGAGAAGGCCGATGTTCGGTTGTACTTTTCTGGGTCTTCCTAACAACCGGCTTCTTGTTACTCTCGCCCATTCACCCGTCAGTTTGGAAGGACAGCCCCAGTAACCCGTCGTTTCACCCTTGTATTTACATAATGTGAATGTAAAAGACTCTCCTCATGTAAAGGTCTGGGATGAAGGGTCTTTGTTGTGATCGTTCATCATCCTATGATGTATGATGGCGGCTCTAAGACGTCGGAAATGATCACGGAGAGGAGAAGTAACGAGGTAAATAAGTGAGTAGAGGCTTGTCCTAGGTGACCACAGAGGGCGTAATAATACTGAGGAGATCAGTTACACATCATATAACTTATCACGTGCTAAAAATTCATCATCCACTGCCTGCAGCTCCTCTGTCCCTATGACAACACTTCCTGTCGATACTCTGGCCTTCAGCTTTACCATCAGGAATCCAAATCGCTGCCCGCTATAGTGTTCACACCTGTGCGATATGGACATTTTTGAATCCCCACATTGTCCCCCGTTGTCAAGTCAGACGTGTTGTCATAGGGTCACAGAACCAGAGGGGTTAAAGTCATCGAACCGATAAATTAACAAAGATAGGGAAATAATTTTCAATATCTTCTATTTTTAATGCACACTAAATGGCCCCTTATATGGTTTACATTCCCAGTACACCTCCCTCAGGGGTTGCCACCCAGCTTTTCCAGACCCCATACATGCACTGACTCCTGTATACATATACAGTATGTAGCTGTTGATGCACACATGTACTGTATAGACATATGTGGCAGTGCATTTGGTTATAGTTTTTCCCAGCCTCATATTTCACTTCCTTTGTCATTATTTAGCCCGGAGTTTATATAATCAGACAATTGTTTATTAGTTTTGTCTTGGATTACGATGCAACTGTGCCAGATGTGAAGGAACGCAGCGGACGTGTGGATGGACATGCATAACTTAGCAGGGAGATGGCAGGAGTAAAGCCATGATCGTCATGTGTATTAAAGGGGTTTTCCAGGTCATCAGTATCAGATCGGTGGGGGTCTGACTCGTGGCATGCCCACCAATGTGAAGTTCGTCGACATCACAGCAGCTGTGCAAGTTGCCAGGAGCCAGTGCAGAAGATGGGGGTGGTAGTGAGCCTAATGAGATGTGAAACGGTGTTACTCCCTCAGACCGTTGCTCCCTGGGGATCCGTGCAGTGAAAAGGTGGTATAAGGAATACATGCCTCTCTTTACGAGTAGTTGTACACAATGTAATTTCTCTTCCGAGATAATGAGGTATTGTGGGTGACAAAGTGGCATATAATGGCTCCTCTGATATACTATCTTTGGTGATTTCTCTCATGAAATTCTTGCTGGCACTTGTGGCTGTAGGAGTCCACTGTCTTATGCAGGCTTTTGAGTCAGCCTGGATGTGATCTAGGTGATGGGTGTCTGAGCCGCGGTCCCTCACCTGCAGCAGGGTCTGTATAACTATAGTTGCTGCTCACTCTGCTCACTGTGAATGATGTAGGTTTTCTGATATGTGGGATTTTAGTATTCTTGAACGCTCTCTGGAAGGAGCAGGAGCAATTTACCCCAGGCCACGCTTTCTACTTAGTAGTGGTGATGCAGGACATTGCATCTTCGTCCTAACCTAGTAACTTGATCAACGTGTGAGCGCTGAGGCCAGTGTCGTACATAGAGAAGTAAGGGCCCCATAGCAAGGATCACACCAGGCCCCCCCACACAGGACAGAAGGGTTTCCGCCTAAACCTCATTTGGCCTAAAAGTTGTTCCTTTAGAGGGTAGAGCCCTGACCAAGTTTTCACCTCCAGTAGAAGAGGAGATGATCCCAACTAAGACTGGGCCCCCTCTTGCCCTGGGCCCCATAGTAGTCATATGGTCTGCCGCTATGGTATCGTAACGAGCACGTTCGCGAGCACGAGTGTGTCATACCAAACGGATCCGTCCCCACTGACTTGCAGTCGGGTGAGGAGGATGGATCCGGATGGCTGCGCCCATGCGAGCGCAGGGGATCCCAGCACTACAGTTCTCGTTACAAGCACGTTCGCTCATCTCTAGTAGTTACGTCCCTCTGTGTGTGTACTTACCTCACCCGCTATACACTATAACGCTGGCTGAGGCCCTTTCAGACCCCTTTAGTGTCTGTTCCCAGTTTGCAGGTAGATCCGGAAATCTAGAGTCTCCATGCTGATGCATATGACTGGCGTAATATGTGTGCTAGGAGTGGATACATACATATGGATACTGCGGAAACCATTGGTTATACATCATTTATTATATCTATCCCTTTTCCTGGTCTTTTTCAGCATGGACATCGTTTTTCATCTTGCCTTCACCGCCGTCATCTCGTACGTTTTTCCTAGAACTGGTATATACTGGTATACTGGGACTCCCAATCTTTCTTTAATAAGGCCCCATTACAATATTACTCCCTTTTGCCTTGAAAGCCCCCCCCAGCCCCTAAATCATTTTTTCCCCTCTGACCCCAAGTCTTAACCTGTCCCAATGCGTATTTTAATAAATAACTATTCCGCCGAGATTAGGTCAGGTCTTGTAAAAGAAGAAAAAAAAATATTCCATTAGCAGATCTATCCAGGAAATCTATGAAGAAGGAGGGGAATTCTCAATCTCGGGCATCTGTAAGGCCCATGTTAAAATTAGGTCACAGCACAGGAACCCCGTCCATTGATCATTGTGTCAGCTGACAGCGAGATTACGGCCTTGTCGGGGAGGATGATGAATATTCCTTCCTTGCACCTGCACGCCTGACTCCAGCGCTAATTCTGACACGGTGAAAACGGTGTGTTCAGTGTTTGGTTCACAGCACGGCCCTGCGCAATTTATTATCCTCACGGTATAATATTCTCCTCAGCACGTATCCGTGCAATATAATATTCACTGCATTACAGGAGGACCCGGCGTAACGCAATATTCTGCCCGGGACGTGTTATGCTGTACGCAGCACGGCTGCAGATCTCACAAGGCCTTAACACAACAAGATGCACGTATCCCTTTCCCTCCGTAATTTAGCCTTGATTTTTAGGCCGGAAGCCGAGCGACTGGAGGGTTGTATTTCTTGGTGCGGGTTCTGTAGAATTTTAATATTTAGTCATTTTTCATATTGGAAGGTTGATAAGGAACAGGTGGTGGGGGCTGACATCGCAGCGCAGAAGGGGAAAATGAATGCTGTAATCACAGTAGTCTCCGTTCTCTCCTCTAAATCTATAGAAAGGATGTAAGTGGAAATGTGTTTGCCTATTTCTTAGTTATTCCAGCTGGTGATGTGGGATTCCTGGGGATTCCTGGGTACAGTGGACCAGCACTGGGGATTCTATGGGTTAGTAATCAGGTACAGAGGATTTTACGGGTATACTGGTCAGGCATAGGGAATTTTAAGAGGTTAAAGGGGTTCTCCGGGAATTAAGAAAATGAAAATACTTAAATATTACTTTATTATAGATATACATTATTTCCAAATACCTTACATTAGTTATAATGGCTCGTTTTGTCTGGGGAGCAATCATTAGGAGAAACAAAATGGCCGCCGTCCTATTAGTGCACACAAAACCTGTCCTAATCACACAGGAGGACAAGTTACTTCACAACACTGAGGTAAAGAGCTGCTTGTCAGGGATAATTATCCTGAATACAGATGATAAGATCTTCAGCTGAATCTCTGTAGGAATGGAGTTCATGGATGTGGTACCATCAGATGTGGTAATGAGCAGCAGCACTTGTATGCAGTCTCCATTACCACAGTCTGTCTCTGTACTTCATGTCTCCTCATGAACGCCATTCCTCCCGAGATTCATCTGAAGATCTTATCAGCTGTATTCAGGATCATAATCCCTGACGAGCAGAGAAGATGTTGAGGCTGCTCTTTACCTCAGTGTTGGGAAAACTTGTCCTGCTGTGTTATTAGGACAGGTTCTGTGTGCACTAATAGGACAGCGGCCATTTTGTTTCTCCTAATCATTGCTCCTGAGACAAAATGAACCATTATAATTAATGAAAGGTATTTGGGAATATATTTATAATAAAGTCATATTTGCGTATTTTCATTTTCTTAATTCCCGGAGAACCCCTTTAAGTGGTTGTCTGGCATCGGATTCTAGGGAAGATTAATGGAGCACAGATAATTCTGAGTTATAGTGGTCAGGCACAGAGGATTCTGGGGGATAGTGGTCAGGGACAGATGATTCTGAGGTATAGTGGTCAGGTACAGAGGATTCTGGGGGTATAGTGGTCAGGCACAGAGGATTTTGGGGGTATAGTGATCAGGGACAGAGGATTCTGGGGATATAGTGATCAGGCACAGAGGATTCTGTGGGTATAGTGGTCAGGCACAGAGGATTCTGGGGATATAGCGGTCAGGCACAGAGGATTCTGGGGGTATAGTGGTCAGGCACAGAGGATTCTGGAGATATAGCGGTCAGGCACAGAGGATTTTGGGGATATAGTGGTCAGGCACAGAGGATTCTGGGGGTATAGTGGTCAGGCACAGAGGATTCCTGGAATATAGTGGTCAGGCAAAGAGGATTCTGGGGTTATAATGGTCAGGCACAGAGGATTCTGTGGATATAGTGATCAGGCTCAGAGGATTCTGGGGGGACAGTGGTCAGGCAAATAGGATTCTGGGGGGATACTCGTAAGGCACAGAGGATTCTGGGGGAGTAGTGGTCAGGTACAGAGGATTCTGGGGGTATAGTGGTCAGGCACAGAGGATTCTGGGGGTATAGTGGTCAGGCACAGAGAATTCTGGGGATATAGTGATCAGGCACAGAGGAATCTGGGTGTATAGTGGTCAGGCCACAGAGGAATCTGGGGTATAATGGTCAGGCACAGAGTATTCTGGGGTATAGTGGTCAGGCACAAAGGATTCTGGGGGTATAGTGGTCAGGCACAGAGGAATCTGGGGGTATAGTGGTCAGGCACAGAGGATTCTGGGGATATAGTGGTCAGGCACAGAGTCTTCTGGGGATATAGTGATCAGGCACAGAGGATTCTGGGGGTATAGTGGTCAGGCACAGAGGATTCCTGGAATATAGTGGTCAGGCAAAGAGGATTCTGGGGTTATAATGGTCAGGCACAGAGGATTCTGTGGATATAGTGATCAGGCTCAGATGATTCTGGGGGATAGTGGTCAGGCAAAGAGGATTCTGGGGGGATACTCGTAAGGCACAGAGGAATCTGGGGGTATAGTGGTCAGGCACAGAGGATTATGGCGATATAGTGATCAGGCACAGAGGAATCTGGGGGTATAGTGATCGGGCACAGAGGATTCTGGGGATATAGTGATCAGGCACAGAGGAATCTGGGTGTATAGTGGCCAGGCACAGAGGAATCTGGGGTATAATGGTCAGGCACAGAGTATTCTGGGGTATAGTGGTCAGGCAGAGAGGATTCTGGGGTATAGTGGTCAGGCATAGAGGAATCTTGCGGTATAGTGGTCAGTCACAGAGAATTCTGGGGATATAGTGATCAGGCACAGAGGATTCTGGGGGTATAGTGATCAGGCACAGAGGATTCTGGGGGTATAGTGATCAGGCACAGAGGAATCTGGGGGTATAGTGGCCAGGTACAGAGGATTCTGGGGTATAGTGGCCAGGCACAGAGGAATATGGGGGTAAAGTGGTCAGGTACAGAGGATTCTGGGGATATAGTGATCAGGCACAGAGGAATCTGGGGCTATAGTGATCAGGCACAGAGGAATCTGGGGGTATAGTGATCAGGCACAGAGGAATCTGGGGGTATAGTGATCAGGCACAGAGGAATCTGGGGGTATAGTGATCAGGCACAGAGAACTTTAGGGATATAGTGATCAGGTACAGAGGACTCTGGGGGTATAGTGGTCAGGCACAGAGGAATCTGGGGGTATAGTGGTCAGGTACAGAGGATTCTGGGGGGATAGTGGTCAGGCACAGAGGATTCTGGGGTGATAGTGGTCAGGCACAGAGGATTCTGGGGGTATAGTGGTCAGGCACAGAGGATTCTGGGGATAGTGTCAGCCAGAGGATTCTGGGTCAGGCACAGAGGATTCTGGGGGAATAGTGATTCCAGGGGTCAGCCACAGAGGATTCTGGGGGTATAGTGGTCAGGCACAGAGGATTCTGGGAAATAGTGATCGGGCACAGAGGATTCTGGGGATATATAGTGGTCAGGGCACAGAGGATTCTGGGGATATAGTGGTCAGGCACAGAGGATTCTGGGGGATAGTGGGGATCAGGCACAGAGAGGATTCTGGTGGTATAGTGATCAGGCACAGAGGAATCTGGGGGTATAGTGGTCAGGTGGCAGAGGATTCTGGGGATATAGTGATCAGGCACAGAGGAATCTGGGGGATAGTGATCATGCACAGAGGAATTCTGGGGTATAGTGGCCAGGCACAGAGGAATCTGGGGGTATAGTGGTCAGGTACAGAGGATTCTGGGGATATAGTGATTCAGGCACAGAGGAATTTGGGGGTATAGTGATCAGGCACAGAGGAATCTGGGGGTATAGTGATCAGGCACAGAGGAATCTGGGGGTATAGTGATCAGGCACAGAGAATTCTGGGGATATAGTGATCAGGCACAGAGGAATCTGGGGGTATAGTGGTCAGGCACAGAGGATTCTGGGATATAGTGATCAGGCACAGAGGAATCTGGGGGTATAGTGATCAGGGCACAGAGGAATCTGGGGGTATAGTGATCAGGCACAGAGAACTCTAGGATATAGTGATCAGGTACAGAGGACTCTGGGGGTAATAGTGGTCAGGCACAGAGGAATCTGGGGGTATAGTGGTCAGGTACAGAGGAATCTGGGGGTATAGTGATCAGGCACAGAGGAATCTGGGGGTATAGTGATCAGGCACAGAGGATTGTGGGGATATAGTGGTCAGGTAACAGAGGATTCTGGGGGGATAGTGGTCAGGCACAGAGGATTCTTGGGGGATAGTGGTCAGGCACAGAGGATTCTGGGGGGATAGTGGTCAGGCACAGAGGATTCTGGGGGGATAGTGGTCAGGCACAGAGGATTCTGGGGAAATAGTGATCGGGCACAGAGGATTCTGGGGATATAGTGGTCAGGCACAGAGGATTCTGGGAGTATAGTGGTCAGGCACAGAGGATTCTGGGAGTATAGTGGTCAGGCACAGAGGATTCTGGGGGGATAGTGGTCAGGCACAGAGGATTCTGAGGTAGAGTGGTCAGGCACAGAGGATTCTGGGGATATAGTGGTCAGGCACAGAGGATTCTGGAGTATAGTGGTCAGGCACAGAGGATTCTGGGGTTATAGTGGTCAGGCACAGAGGATTCTGGGAGTATAGTGGTCAGGCACAGAGGATTCTGGGAGTATAGTGGTCAGGCACAGAGGATTTCAGACAGAGTCCTGGAATATTAGAAAATGTATTAATATACAATTTGCCAGGATCCATTATATCCGGAAGAATATAGGACTCTCTTTATATAGGAGACCTTATGGTAGAGGAGACTGACCTATGAATGTAGTCTACCATCTCATAGTCCAACATACCTCTCACTGTCCTATGTCTGTCCCGGAACCAGTTTCACTCTGGAATTACCAGATTATCGGGGTCCAGATGTGAAACTGTGATAAGCATCCGGGGAGGAAGTTGTTGGAAGCCACCCTAGATGGGGCACCCTATGGACCTCACCAATGTATGATGTTTTCTATACGCCCGGACGGCTCTCCGCGTTCAGTTCTTCTGCAGACGTAGACTTGAGGGCCTTGTTAATTACCTCATCTCTTGCCGCCACACTCGGGGTCACATGCGGACACCTCAGCCATTTGTGTAATCTTGTGGGCAAACACTATCCATTATGCCTACAACACAAAGAGCGGACGGGATGTGTTACCTTTACAAGAAAATAATTAAGTTCTGTGTCAATAACGTTATTTGGCGAGGTCCTGAACAAGCCGGAGCCGCGTTTATTTAACGCCAATTATATAGTAGTTTCACATTCACTCTAAAGACTGTTTGAGCAAGGCCTGTTTGACTCTCCGTGCGTAACATTGACTTATTTCCACTAAACGCCTGAGATGCATTGTCCCAGGGGGTCAATAAAGACCCTGCCTATTTTAGAAATCAATATTGACTCTCCACATCAATAAATCTTACGGCTGGACCCAGTCAGAGTAAATGCTCGCTAATTGTTCTTGTGCTTGGTAATGATTAGCCGGCCGTATTAGTGAATATTCATACATTATTACAGCCATCAAACCCCAGGAAGGGGGGATTTCTCCAGTGTGAGAATATAATATTGAACAAAACCTTTCTGCCTTTTCTCGCCACCTCGTAACCACCGGAGAGGCAAGATTTACAGCGCGGTTTAAGCACAACGACTCCCTAATTCTAGGGTTTAAATGGAAGTTATTTTTACTCTCCGTTGTTTCCTCTCCCATTTGTTCGTGGAGAAAGGGTCTGTGTATAAGGGCCCATTCAGACGGCCATTAGTGCTTTGCGGATCCGTGATACCAGCCATGTGCATTCCGCAATTTGCGGACCGCACATGGCCGCAACCATAATAGAAAATGTCTATTCTTGTCCGCGGACAAGAATACGACATGTTCTCTCTTTTCCGCGGGGCGCGGAACGGAACCACTGATGCAGACAGCACACGGTGTGCTGTCTGCATCTTTTGCGGCCCCATTGAGATGAATGGGTCCGCACCCGTTCCGCAAAATTGCAGAACGGATGCAGACTCATTCATACGGCCATCTGAATGAGCCCTAAGTATGATTATGTAAAGCCTGATCCAGGTGACCCGTTCAATTTCTGTCTGAAAAAAAAATAGTCGCTTGCCCATCGGTGTGCCGTCTGTTCCAGGCTCTTGCTGAGCCGGCGCATGCGCATTGCATTGCCCATTGTGGGCACGGTATCGGCGTAGCCACTGCGCATGCGCCGGCTCGGGGAGAGACTGGAACAGACGGAGGGCGCAAGTGAAGAGGAGGGCGGGCGGAGGCAGTGACAGGGGCAGGGAGAGCGTTTAAAAAAGCAGACGAGCCCGGGCTCCACGGCGGTGAGCTCCGCCTCTGGGCACTTCCAACAGCTAATTTACATATGGATTAAAGTACAGTACGATTTTTACAGCTTCTACAAGTCAGAGGAAAGCGCCCCCAGGTACAGTTACATTTGTCATTATTTGTGCTATGGGGCTATGTAAATGCTTTATAAGGGCTATGGAGGTGACAGACTCCCTTTAAATAGTTAGCGATACCTATTGTTTATTTTTTTTATTGTTTATAGATTTTTATATGTAAAACTGGGAAAGGGGGTGATTTAAACTTTTAATATTTGTTGTTTTTTTACCTTTTAGCTCCCTTAAGGGGCTAGAACCCTTGTCCTATTCACCCTAATACAGATCTATCAGGGTGAATAGGACTTTAGACTATCCTTGCTGCCCTGTGCTTTCTGCACACGGCAGCGGGGAGTTTACCATGGCAGCCACGGCTTCAGTAGCGTCCTGGCTGCTATGGTAACTGATCGGAACCCAGTGATTTCACTGCTGGGGCTCTGATCGGAACTTGCACTGCACCAATGAATAGGGGGGGGGGGAACTCTGTGGCCACTGACACCAATGACTTTGAAACTGGGGGAGGGGGCCTCAATGACAGGGAACGGCGATGCTGCCGAACCCAATCGATTACCCCTAAGGTACCACGATCAGCATTGATCACACCTAAGCTTAATGACGGGGATCGGCCGCCTAGATTTGTATTTAGGGGTTAATTTTTCTTCATTGGTGGCGCAGTGGCCTCCCTACCTCCTCAATATTATATTCATTGGTGGCCAGCGGCAGCTTAACAGCCCCCTCCCCTTAATCCTTTCATTGGTGGCAGTGAGGAGGGAGGGACTCCCTACTCCGCCACTGTGCCGGCTCAGGAGAACACCAGTATCGGAAAATAGTAAATCCTGGTATCATATTGAACAGGTGCAAAAGTATTGATTGGGTATCGAAAGTTTGATACCTGGTGCAACCCTAGTCCGAATCAGGCATAGTGCATTGAAGAGGCTTTCAGGGAGTACAGTATTACTGACCTGTCCTCAGGAACATGCGCCCCCACCCATCTGCCCAGAGCTTTTAATCAGAGTATATTAGAGCTGGATTCTACATTGCCCTCAAATTTTGTAGGCGAAAAGCTCTGGAGAGGTCAGTCTGATAGTGTAGGTCCCGTCTGTTGGAAGCCATCTTGTCACTGGTAGATGGGCCCAACACAATTTTGATAAAAATGTGCTTAAATAGCTTATAATATTATATAGTAAGTATAGCAGTGATGTAGTTTACACGTATTCATGTTTCTAGTGTTTACATGTGTCTTGGTTCATGGCAGCATGCTGCTACTTGTAGTCCTTGTTTATTTTTGCATTGCAGCCGTGGTAGCGTGCACCTGAACCCCCTTCTTTATATTGTTTGATGGTGCCAGTCTAACTTTGTTTTTTACACTGTCCTCAGGATAGGTCATCAATATCAGATCTGTCTGAAGAGGTCACGGTGCCATGGTCTCCTCACAGCATACCAAGCAGAGTGATGGACAATGTATAGTGCCTGTTCTTGGTATTGCAGCCCAAGCCCATTCACTTGACATATGTTGGTCATGTGACAGATAAACACAATGTCATTGGCCTCGGAAGAGGCCGCAGCACACACTGGAGTGAAGCAGCCTCTTCAAACGGCTAATAGTTAGAATGCCTGGAGTTGGACCTCCACCGGAAAGATCTCGATGACCGATATCGTACTCCCGGAAAACCCTTTAAAGAGTATATTTATACTGCAATGCCTCTGAACCTCCAGAATGGAGCTAGTGCCTTTCCTGACAATGGGAAATACACTTTCCAAAAACAATCTTTGGTCCAGCGCTAGGTACTAACAACCATGTTCTCCTGCAAGATGTGCATCATAGAAGGCGACCACCATTGGTCTTCAGAGGAGCATTGAGATCCATGGCGGCCCCATTAGATGTCCATGCCTGTTGCTAGGCAGCTGTCGTAGCTCATTGGAGTCTTGCCTAGCAGGCTAAGCTCTTACATAGATTTGTAATTATGGAGTCTGATTTACTCCTTAATGAAGAGTTACAGTGAAATTCTCCTGGGTTAGAAACGGGAGCGACTGAAAAAAGAGGTAAGTGCTCTGGGGGGGGGGGGGGGGGGGCACATAAAGTGGAGGCCACTTACTTTACACAACTTTGATGGAGTTCAGATATCTTCTGGACTGGGAAGGTGTCCAATGTAATACTGGCATCAGTTGACCCTAAGGGCACAGCTAGATATGGCATATACATTGCAGATTTACAGCAGTGGAACTGCATGTTCATAGTAGCGGACAAGTGGATGAGATGTTTTATCCAGATGCTGTGGAAAATTTTCACAAAAAAGTTGCACATAACATTTCATTTGGGTGAAATATGGGGCAACCCCCGACAAATTAAGCAAAAAAAAACACAAAAAAAACAGGATTTTCCTGCCGAGGACTTCTGTCAGATCTGCTGCTGATTTTCCACTGTGGCCCACTGTACACTAAGGCCCCTATTCACACAAGTGATGTAAAAGTCGCCTTTATTTCTACCGCCGAAAATAAACAATTTTGAAATGGACCCCACATGCATCAGTGCACTGTCTGTTTTTCTCGTGCACCCATTGACTTGAATGTGCCATTTTTGCATGAAAATCAGACCAATTTGAGTACTGTATATGCAAATTTGGTCAGTGTGGAAAATCGGAATTGTGAAATGGCGCATTGTTTATATGTTCTACGCTTAAACAGCACACAGGGGCGAACATCGCTCATCTGAATGAGCCCTAAGGGTGCCCGTACATGGTGCAATCAAGCCGCCGTTACCTCATCCAAATTAGTGTACTTTTTCAGCACATGGTTTTAATGTGCCTCCCTTGTACTTGCGGCAATCAGCAGTACAGCGTCTCGGCCGTACCACGTTCAGGGGCCCTTAGGGTCCTTTCACACAGGCAGATGGTAGACACATGGCTTAACAATCATGTTTTTTTTTGTTAATTGTCTTTTGAGGGGAGATCTAATAATTATGTATAAATATATCAGAGGTCAGTACAGAGATCTCTCCCATCATCTATTTATCCCCAGGACTGTGACTGTGACGAGGGGACATCCTCTGCGTCTGGAGGAAAGAAGGTTTGTACATAAACATAGAAGAGGATTCTTTATGGTAAGAGCAGTGAGACTATGGAACTCTCTGCCTGAGGAGGTGGTGATGGTAAGTTCACTAAAAGAGTTCAGGAGGGGCCTGGATGGATTTGTGGAGGTAACAATATTACAGGTTATAGTTATTAGAGAGGGGTCACTGATCCAGGGAGTTATTCTGATGCCTGATTAAGGTCGGGAAGGAATTTTTTCCCCTAAAGTGAGGAAAATTGGCTTCTACCTCACAGGGGTTTTTTACCTTCCTCTGGATCAGCTTGTAGGATAACAGGTCGAACTGAGTGGACAGATGTCTTTTTTTTGGCCTTATAAACTATGTTACTATGTTACTTCGATTGCTTGTCTTTTCTCCGATGTACCAGCAGTAAACAATCGTTTTAATGTCGGCACAAAAGAACCAATCAACGAGAAAGTAGTAAATGATCGCCTATCGTTTGCTTGCTGCACATGTTCATACTGGACAATTATTGGGAATTATTGTTGGATTGATTATCGTTGCAAGCAAAAAACCCTTTACTCTTTATCACCTGCACGTTCCAGCAAAACTGTGTATGACGAGTGTCACACTATGGGAGAGCGGATTCTGTAGCATTCGGGAGAACTCCTGACTGTGAGCAGCAGCAGCCTCTGTTCATCTCTGTCTGACAGGTTGGATAACTAATTTTCCACCTGATGAGAAAGTAAAAGTCCCCAGCCCGACGAAATGATTTACTCCGTGTGTGGAGAGAGTAATCTTTCAATCATCGCAGTTCCTAATCTGTGGCAGCTTTACATGTCAAACAAAAATGTCGGAGCACCGTATTGTGTGACTGCGGTAACAAATGAGGCCCGGACTCGGCCATTGTTCCAGCTGCTGACCTGCCAGAACTTGAATCACAGCGCAAGTGTAACCCTTCCAGTTTTTCATGGCTTCAGACGGCGTGACAAAATGGAATTTATTAATCCCGGACGCTCTGTTTAACCTTGCATCTGGCTTCACGAGTCAAAGTATTTTCCAAGAAGAAACGGTTGGGCTGCCCATTGGGTCAAGGACCTTGTGTGGTGGTTTTCTCGAGAGATGTCACATGGACGCCATGATATTTCAGGTTGTGTTTCCTCTCATTCACCAAAATAGAACCGATGTGAAGTAAAAATTTTAATATATTTATGGTTTTTCTTAATTTTTTTAATGGATGTGCAGTTGGTTTGACTTTTATACGTTGTTTGGATTTCTGGTTGGGGATGAATTAATTCTAGAGAGTGTAGACAGTTTGGACAAAGAGACAGGAGGAACTTATTATCACTGAAGACAGAAATCACTTGTAGGCATCCAGAAATGTACCGCCGTGGACTTGGCCTCTTATTATTTTAGGAGCCTTTTCCCTTGGCATCTGAGGGTCTATTGTATTCATTGTTTCCAGCCATATGTAAGCTGTTTGAAGTGAGAGGATTTGGGCCAGCCACCGTTCTCATTAAATTGTCTACACTGAAATTTATAGCGTTAAAATTGATCTCGTTACTAAAATCCATTGTGTAGAAGTCTACCGAAAGTCACGTTATGGTCGGGTTTTGTCTTGACGGGTTGGCTTAACCCTTGTAGGGCTCATGCACGCGACCATTCTCAATGCGCTCTCCGCATTTTTTGTAGATAGCACACTGACCGATTTATCTCTATGGGGCCATGTTAGCAGATTGCTCTTCATTCACGTCCGGGCCCCGTTCTTGAGTTAGGATTGGGCCCTCAAGAGTTTAGTGGCTGATCTTTGGCCTTGAGATACCATTGATCTCATCTAATTTCTTCCAATTCTTCTTTTGTCCAAAAAGTTTACTCGACCCTAACAGGAAATGTACAAAATCCTTTTCGGAGAACATGTTCCTTCTTTCCGTTTCTGGGGTCCTAGCGGAATACTAATGGTCTGGTACATAAAACTCAAGCAGATCTTGGTCTGCTGCACCCCCCCTCCTTTTCGAGGATCTGATCCCATGCCTGTTACGACCATCCCTCACCTCCATAGGAGTCGTCCTGTTTCCCGGACTTCAAGCTCACGATAAACATACTATATCATATTTACATTGCTGTCGTCCAGCTCATGACTGCGGCTCATCACCTTACAATAACAGCCATAAAAGTGGCATTGGGATATTGACTGTTTCAATAACATCTGAACTGTCGCATTCTTCGGCCCAGACACTTAATAAATAGGGGCCTTGATTTATGAGCCATCGCTAGGACTATTACTTCTGACCTGCCGGGCTTGATGGCTACACGCAGAACCTGCTCTTTAATGAACCTCAGCCTTGGCATCAGGTTATACTTGATTAATTATTTACAAATTTTATTTCCTGACCTTTTTTTCTCAGATTTTTCGCCCCTTATTCTTCTGCCGAGCAGTACTTACCATTGTAGTAGAGTTTGGCACGGCCGCTCATTCTGATTGTTCCAAGCCTTGGCTGTTTGATTTTATATTTATGACACTTGACGGCGTTCCAGACGGCCCTGCCGGCTAAAACTGAATATAATGTGCTATCATAAAGCACACTATCAAAGACTAACACTTTATAATCACATATGGCTGTCAGGAGATTGCAGGCAGCCTGGGATTTCTACCAGACACTTGTCCAATACGGGCCAGTCGAGGACGCTCTTTGCTGTGAAGATGCATTGTCGGCAGTGGCGTGCCTAGGGTGTTTTGCACCCGGGGCGGGTCCTTTCTCTGGCACCCCTCTCCCCCAATATGTTAAAAAATTGTACCCCCTCACAGTAGTATTGCCCTCATTGTGAAAACTTCACAGAAAATTTGTACAGATGTGTGCCCCCTCACAGTAGTTATACCCACATTGTGCCCTTTCACAGTAGTTATGCTCACATTGTGCCCCCTCACACTTGTAATGCCCTCTTTGGGCCCCATCACAGTAATAATCCCCATTGTGCCCCCTTTATAGTAATAATGCCCACTGTGCCCTTCACAGTAATATGCCATCTGTGCCCCCTTCATTGTAGTAATGCCCTCTGTGCCCCCTCCATAGTACAAATGCCCACTGTACACCCTTCACATTAGTAATGCCCTCTGTGCCCCCCTCCAGAGTATTAATGCCCTCTGTTCCCCCTCCAGAGTACAAATGCCCCCTGTGCCCCCTCCAGAGTACAAATTCTCCTGTGCCCCTCCAGAGTAATAATGCCCCCTGTGCCCCCTCCAGAGTAGTAATGCCCCTGTGTCCCTCCAGAGTAGTAATGCCCCCTGTGCCCCCTCCAGAGTAGTAATGCCCCCTGTGCCCCCTCCAAAGTAGTAATGCCCCCAGTGCCCCCTCCAGAGTAGTAATGCCCCCTGTGCCCCCTCCAGAGTAGTAATGCCTCTGTGCCCCCTCAGAGTAGTAATGCCCCCTGTGCCCCCTCCAGAGCAATGCCCCTGTGCCCCCTCAGAGTAGTAATGCCCTCTTTACCCCCGCCACAGTAGTAATGCCCCCTGTGCCCCCTCCAGAGTAGTAATGTCCCCTGTGCCCCCTCCACAGTAGTAATGCCCCCTGTGCCCCCTCCACAGTAGTAATGCCCCCTCAGTATTAAAAACAAAACACAGTAGCTACTCACCCTGTCCCGTTCCTGAAGTCCTCTCTTCTCTGCAGGCACAGGTCGCTCTGCAGCAATGTGTGGGCGGATCTTATGCAGATTTCCGTGCTGTAGGCTCCGCCCACACATTCCAGCAGTGTGATCCGTGCCTGCAGCCTGAATGGTGGAGCGGGGAGAAGTCTTCCTGCTTCACCACTCAAAGCACTGCGGGACTGAGGGAGAGGAGGAGTGCGGGGAGGTGAGTGACAGGACCCAGCTCCCTGCGCTCCAGCAATGACCGCTTCCATCTGTATTGATGGAAGCGCTCATTGCTTCTGGCAACCCCTAAGAGCTGGCACCCAGGGCGGACCGCCGCCCCCCCCGCCCCCACCTTAGTACGCCACTGATTGTCGGGCTTGGTATGGAGGGGTGGAAACAAAAGCATTTTGGGGAACATTTTTGCACTAGAATTTGTGAGATTTTAAGCCTCTCAACACTTTTCAAATGGGGCAGGAAAGTTGGTGTGGTTTTGTGCAAGTTATAGCGCATTACTTCACCTGCTAAAATCAGGTAGAGATTTCAGTTTTTGGTACAAGAGGCACCATGTTGATTAAGGGGTGTGCAGTGCTCCTCTAAGTAATAAATGCACTTGAGACTGGCGTATGAAACTATGGAATCGCACGGGTAGACTTTGGTGCCCTTTTTCGGTTTTCAGAGGCAAATCCGGGAGTACACCCAGAGGAATATGATGTGTAATGTGTGTCTGGCCTGGTCTGATCAATGCCATCATCTTGCCCTTTTCAGACTTGAGCGTACTTGCTGATACTTGTAGTTGCAGCCTGCAATTACAAGGGCAGACGTAGTAGAGATCAGGGCTGGCCCAACCTCAGGAACCAGGTTGCAATTCACCTAGACACCTGCCTAACTTTGTGTGCGCTACCATACACATTAAGCCCCTTTCACACGAGCAAGTTTTCCGCGCGGGTCCGATGTGTGACGTGAACGCACAGCACCCGCACTGAATCCTGACCGATTCATTTCTATGGGTCTGTGTACATTAGCGTTTTTCTCACGCATCAATTCTACGTTGCGTGAAAAACGCAGTATGTTCTATATTCTGCGTTTTTCACGCAGCCCTGGCCCCATAGAAGTGAATGGGGCTTCCTGAAGTAAGTGCGGATACAGTGCGTTTTTCACTGATGGTTGCTAAGAGATGTTATTTGTAAACCTTCAGTTTTTTATCATGCGTGTGAAAAACTCATTAAAACACATTGCACCCGCGCGGAAAAAAACTGAACAACTGAACGCAATCGCAGACAAAACTGACTGAACCTGCTTGCAAAATGGCGCGAGTTTTCCTGAACGCATCCGGACCTAATCTGTCACGCTCGTGTGAAAGGGGCCTTAGTGTATTGTCGTCAGAATTTGACGAGAACGTTGTTCTCAGTGAGTTGAGATAACTTCTCCAGTGAACGTTTCTGACAGTCTCTTCCGGTAGAGCTTGCCGGAGTTTACAGGTTCCGGCATTGCCAGATTCAACAGATCACCGCTGGCTCCCTATTGACTATAAAAGGATCCGGTGGTGATCCAGACCAGATCCAGACCAGACAAAAAATCATTGCATGCATCGTTTTTGGTCCGGCCAACAGCTGGAATTTGTATCAGATCGGGCAGCTGGAACATCTTTACGGAGATGGCCAATCTATTGTGTATTGGGTGCTCCCGACTCTCCATCGACAGATGATGTTGAGGAGAGAAGGATCAGGAGAACTGACTTTTTCACCCATTATTTTTGTTCTCCTAGGAGATAAGTCACCTTCAGAAGAGACAGGCGGTGGCTTTCTCCTCTCACCCCATTGACTTGTGGGCAGTGGACGTCTCTACAGCAACCCCTCTCAGTAAATACCATTGCATTGGCAAACAAGAGGAAGACCAACATGATAGCAGCACTGAATTTGGTGATGAAATTGAAAGAATAATCATAAAGCTTATTGCACTGTGCTCTCCAGGTTTGAAGACATGGATTGTTGGCATGAAGAAGGACCGGAAGTGGCCTCCTGGCACCAGGAACAGACATGATAGTCATTTCATCAATCCAAGATGTAAAACTAATGACCGAGGCTTCCATCTTAAAGGGTTTCTGTCACCAGTTTTTTCGGTATGAATCAGGCTGACATTAGAGATGTGCTAATGTCACCTGATTCCAAATATATATCTGTTTTATTTACTGGTGCCCCATTTTTATATAAAATGAACTTTTATTTTATGCTAATAAGGCCTCTAGGTGCAAGGGGCGTTACCCCTGCTCCTAGAGGCACTGTTGATTGACAGGACCAGGCAGAGAAGAAACACTCCATTCACCATAGCTTGCAAGGACCTTCAATGATGTCATGACCATGTGATCAGTCACATGGTTAGGATCACACAGACAGCCTTCTCCTCCTAAACCATGTGACTGATCACATGGTCATTAAAGGTCCTTGCAAGCTATAGTGAATGGAGTGTTTCTTCTCTGCCTGGTCCTGTCAATCAACAGAGCCTCTAGGAGCAGGGGTAACGCCCCTTGCACCTAGAGGCCTTATAAGCATAAAATAAAAGTTCATTTTATATAAAAATGGGGGCACCAGTAAATAAAACAGATATATATTTGGAATCAGGTGACATTAGCACATCTCTAATGTCAGCCTGATTCATACCGAAAAAACTGGTGACAGAAACCCTTTAAGGAGGTTATATATAGTGACAAAGCTTCTGGTGAATATGATGCTCAGGCAACCACTATAACCATAGATCCCATCTTTACAGTTATCTGAGATGTGGCTGCTTCTCCATGTAATAAATCTTGGTTGGGTGAAACAGACATGAGGATATATCCATAAATCTCGTCCTGCAAGCGCCTACAGTTTTTGCTGACTGGTTCCTGAATTCTAATGTAATTATGATCTCGGGATGATACACTGTCATCTCTCTCCGTCTATCTCCGACCCGGGTGTGGGAAGGTATTGTCTCTCCGGTCAGCTTTAGCTCTTGACACTTGAACATAATTTGAGAAGCAGCTGGTGTTAAATCCTCACAACCAGCCTCATTCAGCATCTACATACAATCTCGCCCTGCATGGGAAACTGCGGAGCAAAGGAAATACAGTCAATATGCACAATTAGCAATTATTATGCCTGTGGATGTTCTCCAATAGTCAATGGAAGGCTCTCAGCACCTGCCAGATGTAATTATTGGGCTAGGACGGCGTCCACGCGTGCTGGGGAACGCCGTCCTAACCCAATAGGATCTGTCCCTTTAACCGAGAAGCAAATGCCTGTTTTTTTTTTCCATCTATTTCTATATAATTATTATATTTCCAGCATTTTAACGTTTCATCATGCATTATTTGTCTTTTGCCCATTGCATGCAGCGTTGGAATTTCTCTTCACAGTCATTCTCTTGGTCTTGATGAGTAACATCTGATGTACTAATCACATAATGGGCTTGCGGCTTGTAATACAGTCTGCGTAGTAATTTGGTTCCGTACATAGAGTTTCATGGGTAGAGAGATTTTCTTGGACGCACTATTGACAATGGGTAAGATGCCAGGAATCGAGTTATCTCCAATACCAACCGTTGCGAGATGTTGGCTGTTTTTTATACTGCTATTACTGCTATGTAAATGTGCATTAAAAGGTCTCTGTCACCAGTTTTTTCTGTATGAATCAGGCTGACATTACAGATGTGCTAATGTCACCTGATTCCAAATATATATCTGTTTTATTTACTGGTGCCCCCATTTTTATATAAAATGAACGTTTATTTTATGCTAATAAGGCCTCTAGGTGCAAGGGGCGTTACTCCTGCTCCTAGAGGCTCTGTTGATTGACAGGCCCAGGCAGAGAAGAAACACTCCATTCACCATAGCTTGCAAGGACCTTCCATGATGTCATGACCATGTGATCAGTCACATGGTTAGGATCACACAAACAGCCTGTCTCCTCCTAAACCATGTGACTGATCACATGGTCATGACATCATTGAAGGTCCTTGCAAGCTATGGTGAATGGAGTGTTTCTTCTCTGCCTGGTCCTGTCAATCAACAGAGCCTCTAGGAGCAGGGGTGACGCCCCTTGCACCTAGAGGCCTTATTACCATAAAATAAAAGTTCATTTTATATAGAAATGGGGGCACCAGTAAATAAAACAGATATATATTTGGAATCAGGTGACATTAGCACATCTCTAATGTCAGCCTGATTCATACCGAAAAAACTGGTGACAGAAACCCTTTAAAGGACATCTGTCAGCAGTTTTGTACCTATGACACTGGCTGACCTGTTACATGTGCACTTGGCAGCTGAAGACATCTGTGTTGGTCCCATGTTCATATGTGCCCGCATTGTTGCGAAAAATGATGTTTTAATATATGCAAATGAGCCTCTAGGAGCACTGGGGGAGTTACCATTACACCTAGAGGCTCAGCTCTCTCTACAACTGCTGCACCTTCTGCACTATGATTGACAGGGTGAGGCATGATGAGATTTTCACTTCCAATCAATGTGCAGAGGGGGCAGCAATTGCAGAGAGAGGGTAACGGTAACGCCCCCATTGCTCTAGAGGCTCATTTGCATATAATAAAACATCATTTTTCTCAGTAATGCGGACAAATATGAACATGGGACCAACACAGATGTCTTCAGCTGCCGAGCGCACATGTAACAGGTCAGCCAGTGTCATAGGGACAAAACTGCTGACAGATGCCCTTTAACGCCATGCTGCCCGATGGCACTGTGTGGATAGGGCTTGATTCAGGACCTTTTAAACATGCATCCAATTATTGAGAAGGAAGATTTATAGAAATGCCTGTTCACATAAATTGTAAATTTGCTGCTGATCACCCGGACTGATCTGATTGTTTATATGGTCCGCAGCCTACAAACAATGAGACTGCAACGGTTTCTGACACGGTGCACATCACTCATGGTTAAAGGGGGGAAGTTCAGCAGCATAATACAGCACCAGCTAAGTAGATGAGATTTTAAAAAAAAATTTTTTAACACGGTGCGGAAACTGACCTGCTGAAATCTGCAGCATGCCAATTCTTTGTGCAAATTCTCAGGGCAGGTTTGACCCTTTGTAGGGCAAAGCGGGAGACTGGGGGCAAATCAGCATCAAATTCCGCGAGTAAGGGTCCATTCACACGTCCTGTTTTTGTTTCCTGATCCGATCTGCATTCGATCCACAAATCATGCGGATAGGATGCGGATCTATTCATTTCAATGGGTCCTGAAAAAATGCGGACAGCACTCCGTATACTGTCCGCATCTGTTGTTCCGCTGCTTTCCGTTATGCGGATCCGCAAATAAGATACAGCTTGTCCTACTTTTGTCCACATATACGGTCCGTGGTCCCATTATAGTCAATAGATCCGGAAAAAATGCGGATGATATGCAGAATGCATCAATATGTCATCCGAATATCATCCGCAATTGCGGATCCGTTTCCAGGAAATAGAAAGAAATACCCTAACAACATATATTCCTCCTTCCTTTTTTTTTGCGGAAAAATGGAACGGATGCGGATGTACAATTGGTGAAAACAGAAGTTTTTTTGCGGAAACACGGATCTGCAAAAAACGGACCGAAAATCTGGAAAAGAAAAATACGGACGTGTGAATGGAGTCTCACACATGGGTTTTGGTATAAAAAAACGCATAAACTACATTCTGTCAGATTCTGCTTCAGGGTTCCGAGTGTTTTTTAGCAGCAGCTTTTATTCAGATGCATTTTATTCGCATAGTTTTTGATCCTGCCCTTTTCAACAAGAACTCTAGATGTGGAGTCCGCAAGGAATCCGCATCGAGAAAGGACGTCACTTCCATGATGCGGTTTTTAAAGGGACGAGCAGAAAATATAAGGCAGGTAAATTAACAAGCAGTTTTCCATCTTTAAATCAATGGAGATGACTTGCAAGCAGGGGCGTAACTACCATAGCAACAGGCCAATCGACTGCTATGGGGCCCAGGACAAGAGGGGGCCCAGTCTTAGTTGGGGTCATCTCCTCTTCTACTGGAGGTGAAAACTTGGTCAGGACTCTGCCCTCTAAAGGAACAACGTTTAGCAAATGAAGCAGTGAAAAAATTGCCCAAGGGTCATTGAAAGGGGTTTAGGCAGAAACCCTTCTGTTCTGTGTGGGGGGCCTGGTTTGATCCTTGCTATGGGGCCCTTAGTTCTCTATGTACGCCACTGCTTGCAAGCAATGTTTTTAGGTGCAGAATCTGCTCAGAAAAAACTGTGTGACTATAACCTTAGGGAATATGTATACGATGCACATTATGCGCAGTTTTTTCTGCATGGATTTTCATGTGGAAAAGTACACTACCAGCTAAGTCAATGAGGTTTTCGAAATCTCACGTATATGGTGCATATTGTACCTTCGGTGCGGCTTATCATCTCCGCAGCATGTCACTTGTTTGTGCGGCCCTGCGGCTGATTTATTGCCACCATAAATTTCAGGGAGGTTTTAAAATACATAGAAAATCGGCAACAAAAAACGTATAAAAATGCAATAAATAGCGCAGATTTATGTGTGGTTTTTATTTTGTCTTTCATGTGGATTTTCCGCATACAAGTCTGCACCATATGCGTATACCCTGAGGGAGCGAGCGAATCTTGGTAACGATCGTCCATCTCAATATAGCACGGCGATTGCATCATCTATACGCAGCTTCCAAACCGGCAGTGATCAGGAATGACTGTTCGATCCCGATCTGTGCCCCATGGTTTCGGCCCGTGTAAATTTTGGAATTCAGACTGGCCTAGCAGAGGAGTTTCCAATAGGCACAGGTTCTGTTCATTGAGAGAATATTTGACGCCTTTTAGTCCTCTAATATAGTCATTTCACATCAACAGATGTCATTTATAGCCTTCTTTAGAAATTGACCCACAGCAGTTTCCATGCCATACGCCTACAGGGTGACGCTTCCACGGTGCCGGTCCCTTTCGAGTCTCTCAGTATCTGCATCATCTTAATTCTCTAAAAGAAAATGTTTTTTCCACGTCCAAATTTAACTTGAGTATTTAGAAACTTTTTTGGAGCTATTTTTGTAGCTCCTCTGCAAGTGAATTTACGTCTAATCTCCAGATGTTCCTCTTTTCCTGTCTTCAATATTTGACAGATTGTAATTTCCTCACTTAGGCGGCCTTTAGGGAATGTGGCCGGGCCTCTGTCTAACACAGTTCACTTCCAGGTTTCTTAACCTCGCCAGTAATTGTGCTGCAGCTAATTGCATGGCTGCTGGTCTTTGTAGGGCCACATCTCTGGAGCGGGGGTAGCCAGGAAGTGGTTTGGTTAGGTGTATGGTCGGAAAAATTCTTGAGATTCTGATCAAACGGCCTGGTGCGGTCACCATTAGGGTAAGCATAGAACTTCTCTCTGCATCGTATCACCAAAAATAGCCATAGAGATGTAGATTACCCCGATCTGGGGTTGCAAACCCGAATTCTTCTTTTTTCTGGACAACTTATCCCAAAATCACGAACACGAATCACGAACATACAAGTATTTACTGATAATAACTCATTACCAGCATTTACAGTGAGCTTTAAAATAATAATTACCACCAAAATCTTCTAATCAGGTACTACCAGCCTCCAAAAATTTACAGACATCTATTTTTATTCACGGAGACAGGAAAAAGTGGACTATTTTTACAGACTGTCCCGAAATTTCTGGACGGTTGGCAACCCAGCCCAGATCTGACAAGCTCTCTGATATGGACATACATGAAGAGATAGTTGCATTGATACAAAATATTTTCCAAATGAAATATCATACTGCGAAGGAAAATTTGAAGATGTCTACATTAAGAAGATTTCCAACTATTGGCACAGACGTCCATTGGGTGGAAAAATTAGATGTCTACGATAAGAAGATTTCCAACTATTGGCACAGACATCCATTGGGTGGAAAAATTAGATGTCTACAATAAGAAGCTTTCCAACTATTGGCACAGACATCCATTGGGTGGAAAAATTAGATGTCTACAATAAGAAGATTTCCAACTATTGGCACAGACATCCATTGGGTGGAAAAATTAGATGTCTACAATAAGAAGATTTCCAACTATTGGCACAGACATCCATTAGGTGGAAAAATTAGAAGATGTCTACAATAAGAGGATTTCCAACTATTGGCACAGACATCCATTAGGTGGAAAAATTAGAAGATGTCTACAAAAAGAAGCTTTCTAACCTTTGGCACAGACATCCATTGGGTGGAAAAATTAGATGTCTACAATAAGAGGATTTCCAACTATTGGCACAGATATCCATGGGGTGGAAAACTTAGATGTCTACAATAAGAAGATTTCCAACTATTGGCACAGACATCCATTGGGCAGTAAAATTAGCAGATGTCTACAATAAGATTTCCAACTATTGGCACAGATATCCATTGGGTGGAAAAAATTAGATGTCTACAATAAGAAGCTTTCCAACTACATTATTGGCACAGAAGTCCACTGGGTGGAAAAATTAGATCTCTACAATAAGAAGATTTCCGACTATTGGCACAGAAGTCCATTGGGTGGAAAAATTAGATGTCTACAATAAGAAGATTTCCAACTATTGGCACAGACATCCATTGGGTGAAAAAATTAAATGTCTACAATAAGAAGCTTTCCAACTATTGGCACAGACATCCATTGGGTGGAAAACTTAGATGTCTACAATAAGAAGATTTCCAACTATTGGCACAGACATCCATTGGGTGAAAAAATTAAATGTCTACAATAAGAAGCTTTCCAACTATTGGCACAGACATCCATTGGGTGGAAAAATTAGAAGATGTCTACAATAGGAAGATTTCTAACTTGGCACAGACGTCCATTGGGTGGAAAACCTAGATGTCTACAATAATAAGATTTTCAACTATTGGCACAGATGTCCATTGGACAGTAAAATTAGAACATGTCTACAATAAGAAGCTTTCCAACTATTGGTGCAGATGTCCCTTGCTTAGAATTGGGCAACTATTGGCACAGATGTCCATTGAGCAGAAAAATTAGATGATGTCTACAATAAGAAGCTTTCCAACTATTGGTGCAGATGTCCCTTGCTTAGAATTGGGCAACTATTGGCGCAGACATCTAATGGACGGAAAAATTTGAAGATTTCTACAATAGTAAGCATTCCAACTTTTGGCACAGATGTCCATTGGGTAGAATTGGGCAGGAAATTTAGAAGATGTCTATGATTCCAACTGGTCAGCGTCAAGTAGTTAGAACTGAACGTTTTAGTTTCATAGACATAACCATTATCATCAATGACCTTCATATTGTTTGGATGATTAAAAATAATCGTTATGTCAATGGACGGCAGTGTGTACATATGGTTTACATAGGCCGCATATCTGGAGTAGCCATCTGTCTTCATTGCCTCTCGTATTTCGTAGTGTGACCACAACAAGCTTATAAAAATATCTTCGTTGTAAGACTGACGTGCTGAAAGTGCCATGGTGGCTCCAAGATTAGTTTGGTTTTCTATATTTGTCTTCCATATAATCCTATTGTCTGTTCTCTTGTGGCCTACATAAAGTATCAACCTGTTTTCTGAGATTCAGGGGTCGCACTTGGTCCTGGTACCTGAGGGGACACTGTATATCACATGTGACGGTTACATGTGACGCTGCATTCCTTCATTATTTGCCCCCAGTGCCGTACATACCGTTGTGGCAGTCCCTGGTACTGCAGCTCACTTGAATGGGACTGAACCGGGGTATCAGGAACAACCACGTGCCTGGGTAAGTAGTAAAGCAAGCGTCACATGTCCTTCATACAGCTAATCAATGAGACTGAGGGGAGTCCTAACCCGCCAATCAAATACAGGGTGGGCCATTTATATGGGTACACCTAAATAAAATGGGAATGGTTGGTGAAATTAACTTCCTGTTTGTGGCACAGGAAGGGGGGAAACTTTTCAAGATGGGTGGTGACCATGGCGGCCATTTTGAAGTCGACCATTCTGGATCCAGCTTTAGTTTTTTCAATGGGAAGAGGGTCATGTGACACATCAAACTTATTGAGAATTTCACAAGAAAAACAATGGTGTGCTTGGCTTTAGCGTAACTTTATTCTTTCATGAGTAATTTACAAGTTTCTGACCACTTATAAAATGTGTTCAAAGTGATGCCCATTGTGTTGAATTGTCAATGCAACCCTCTTCTCCCACTCTTCACACACTGATAGCAACACTGCAGAAGAAATGCTAGCACAGGCTTCCAGTATCCGTAGTTTCAGGTGCTGCACATCTCGTATCTTCACAGCATAGACAATTGCCTTCAGATGACCCCAAAGATAAAAGTGTAAGGTGGTCAGATCGGGAGACCTTGGGGGCCATTCAACTGCTATAAACGGAAATCATCTGCAGTAGAAATTCCAACGTGAAAACCTGGGAAATTCTGTTGCATAAAATCTTCCACATATGGCCGTGCCTTAGAGGTCACTAAAAAACCTCTTTAAGATTCAGGCATCTGTGACGCTTGTGACTGCTCCCGCTCTTATGTTAGATATCTACTAACGCATAGAAGCTGACAACCTCGTGTACTACTGACCGTTGTTGTCAGCCATGAAGCTGCTTTTTTAATTCTCATTTTAATAATGGAGAATTAATAAGATAAACTGTCCGGCGGAGCATACACGCACACGCCGCTCCTTCTCCTGGTCCCCCGAGGCTTCAGCTTAGCTAGTTTACTAAACTAACCACCTGTCAGTAGCCAGCTAGCAAGCGATCGTGTTACCGCGCTCCGAGTCTCTTGTGACTTTATTATACCTTAGCAACGTGTCCTGCCCTGGTTGTTAATCTGGGGTCTAAAATGCAGAAAATTAACCCAGACAGCTGTGGTTGTGGAGGAAAAAAATTGAAACTCCTAATAATAATCACACATGTTTTCTGTGGCCGAGGACCACCTTGAGAATGTTACCCCGGGAATACGCAATCTCATTTCCTCTGTCTGGGTGTGGGAAGGGTGACGGTGTCAGGTAGGCCGCCACCTCCATGCCGGGTAATGGAGATTTCTCCAGGTAATGGGGCTAGAAGGAGTTTAGATGTGCCGATTCTTTCAAGATCCAGTGATCTTTCCCTTGCATTTTGTACAACATACCCATCTTTGTACATGGGCTTCAACTTTGGTGTCTCATATATATACAGGGACGTAACTACCATAGCGGCAGACCATGCAACTGCTATGGGGCCCAGGACAAGAGGAGGCCCGATTGGGATCATCTCCTCTTCTACTGGAGGTGAAAACTTGGTCAGGACTCCACCCTCTAAAGGATACAGTGGAAAAAATGGCCCAAGGGTCATTGAAAGGGGTTTAGGCGGAAACCCTTCTATCGTGTGTGGGGGGCCCGGTTTGATCCTTGCTATGGGGCCCTTACTTCTCTATGTACGCCACTGGATATATACCATACCTTACTAGTATGTGAAAGCCCCAGTAACATGTATCTAGTAGGAGCTGTCCTTCAGTCTGTTTACCAGGATTGTGTTTGTGGGAACAGAACGTCCTACATCCAGTCCTTTGTTTGCAGCTCCATCCTGAGAGAAGTTCTCTACCTAAACTTAAAGGGGTTGTCTGAGATGCAGATATTGATGAGCTATCCTCGGGATAGGTCATCGATATCAGATCGGTGGAGATCTGGCACCTCCACCGATCAGCTGTTTTGGGCCGTTTGTGTATTGAAGCTGTAGTACTCCGGTATGGCTACTACACAGTGCCTCCACCTCCATACACTCAGTCACAGCTGATCAGAGAGGGTGCCAGGCCCCCGCCAATGTGATATTGTTGACATATCCGCAAGAAAGCTCATCAGTATCTGTAGCGCGGAGAACCTTTTTAAAGGGGTTTCCTGAGACTTTAATATTGATGACCTCTCCTCAGAATAGGTCATCAGTATCTGATCGGTGGAGGTCCGACACCCGGGACCGCCGCCGATCAGCTGTTTGAGAGGGCACCAGTGCTCGCCGTAGCGTCATGGCCTTCTCACAGCTTTCCCTAGGCCATGTGAAGTCACGTTTATAGGTCACATGGCCTAGGTGGTGAATGGGGCTGAGCTAGCCTGCGATGCCAGTCACAGCCACTATACAATGTACGGCGCTGTGCTTGATGAGCAGAGGGAAGGCCACGGTGCTCACAGGAACGCCGGTACCTTTTCAAACAGCTGATCAGCGGGGGTCCCAAATGTCCGAACCTACCGATCAGATACTGATGACCTATCCTGAGCCCGATAATTCCCCAAATGAGCTTTCATATAAATGCGTCTGAGCTCCTCAACGATCTGCTGACAGGCAAGCAAACACTGGTTTGTCGGAGAGTCAATCATTTGATTGCAGCACATATTCCAACTTGCCAATCCTTTGTCTGCCGTGCAGTTCGCTTCTGCCAGTGTAAAAAGCCCTTTCACCACTCCTGACATCTGTTTTAATAGCTTCATGCATTCCCCACGTGATAACAGTTCAGGAGCATCTATTCTTATGTCTCTATGTTGTGCCATTCCTGTATTATTTCCACTAGAAGTTATGAATGAATTACTAGCAGTCTGCAGTAATTCATACAGAGTACAGAGGGGAGGTGACCAGTTGGGGGTGTGTACCTGCACAGTCTGAAAATGGCAGCACTGATTGGATAGAGTGAGTCTGTGCAGGGACACACCCCCAACTGGTCACCTCCCCTCTGTACTCTTACTGCAGACTGCTAGCAATTCATTCATAACTTATAGTAGAAATAATAAAGGAATGGCACAACGTAGAGATATAAGAATAGATGCTCCAGAATTGTTATTACATGGGGAATGCATGAAAGCTATTAAAACAGGCGTGTCAGGAGGAGGTCCTCTTTAAATGATTACGATTGACTTGTCGTATTGTCGGCCATGCAAAAGAAACCTCACTGCCGCCAGTCCATCCGTGAGCAGACACTTGAGTCATGTCCGGTTGTTGTGGGTGCAGCACGTCTCTAGTGACCGACCGGTCCTACAGTTTTTAGGTCTTCATCTGAATTGACACATGGTGGCTCGACTGGACATGAAGCAGGCCCATTTCATGTAAAATGAAACATTACCGTGAGCAGATGATGCCATCATGGACTCTCCTAAACAAGGAACAGTGAGAATCGGTAATGGAAGTACATTGAAATGTTTTATGCCCGTATGCTCAGTATACAGAGCTGAGACCAGTTCAGCTCTGCTACATGAGTGTGCTGTATACAGACGTGCATGTACTAATAGGAGAACAATGAGCGGTTTCTGTGCAGATGCTGCTCGCCAGATATGGGAAAGGATTTTATAGCGACAATGCTTTCCAGATGTCTCGCGCAGGGGTCTCGGTTGCGCACGCCCTGTGATTGGTACGAGTACGGTAATGTCAGATTTATTTGTGTTTTACAAACTCGGGCTCTACCTAAATGGCTATGGATGATGAAAAGCCCCCGGACCCCACCGGTTAGCCCCCTCCAGCTCTGTGTCTGATCCATCTTATTTGGCAGTGATATAGATCTGTCCAGTTATTAGTAGTTGAGATAAGGCATATGCCGGAGACTTGGCTTAGAAAGATTTAACCCTTTTGGAGATAAATTGTGGGACGCTCCATCAGGTGCCGTGTGTAGAGAGGTTTTAGAGTTTAATAGCCCCCAGAGTGCACGTTCCTACCTCAAGAGGAAAGACTATGGGAGTAAATTGTGTATTTAAAGACTAAGAGCTCAAGGACACGAACGTATTTTTGAGCTGCATCTGATCTGCATTTTTTGGCGGTTCGGATGCTGACATGTTCACTTCAGTGGGGCCACAAAAGATGTGGACAGCACATGTACCGTCCGCAAAATTATAGAACATATTCTATACAGACAAGGATAAGACTGTTCTATTAGGGACCAGCTATTCCGTTCCGCATAATGTGGAATGCTCACGGCCAGTATCTTCGTTTTACGGACCGCAGAACAGGCAACGGTTGTGCGCATGAGCCCTTAAAGGGGTTGTCCCATTAAAAATATTCTACATTTTTCAAACCAGCACCTGGATCTGAATACTTTTCTAATTGCATGTAATTCAATGAGTTATTCACTGAAATCTATATAGCGCCATCTGCTGTTTGTTATTTTTCTAATTTCTCTGTCCTGATCACGGAGGTGGAAGCACATGCTCAGTTCCATTCTCCAACTGCCATAGCTCCAGTAGAAAGGACATGGCCCCTCAGAAGGTGCACACCCCCTAAGCTGCCAGCTTGTGGAGATGTCTGGATCCATGTGAGGTACAGGGCTGGTTCTAGCTTTGTTACAAAGAGGTTGTCATATATTACAAGATATTGAATGTTTACATTAAAGGGGTCGTCTCACTTCAGTAAATTACATTTATCATGTAGAGGAAGTTAATACAAGGCACTTACTAATGTATTGTCATTGTCCACATTGCCTCCTTTGCTGGCTGGATTCATTTTTCCATCACATTATACACTGCTCGTTTCCATGGTTACGACCACCCTGCAATCCATTAGCAGTGGTCGTGCTTGCACACTATAGTAAAAAGCATCAGACTCTCTGGTGGCCGGGACCATGGGAGTGCACATAGGCTGGTGCTTTTTCCTATAGTGTGCAAGCACGACCACTGCTGAAGGATTGCAGGGTGGTCGTAACCATGGAAATGAGCAGTGTATGCTCAGTGTATGTAAGTGTCTTGTATTAACTTTCTCTACATGATAAATGCCACTTACTGAAGTGAGACGACCCCTTTAATCATGCCCTAACCTCTTTAAATAACCAACTAAATAGACTGACTATTTTTGCAACTTACTATGCCTTTTACATGTGGAGAAGCAGCTCTGGAGCACAAGCTGTTTCTTTAAAATGGTTATCCAACCCCTAAAATGCCCCCCCATACTCCCGGGCCCCTGTCAGAGGTTATACTTACCCGGCTCCCATGCACCTGCACCTTCTGACGCCCCCACACAGCCGCTGCATCTCGCCGTCTCGCGGAAGAAAACATCCCGTGTCAGGGGGCAGCCAATAGCAGGCAGTGATCTGCGCGATGGGAGATGCAGCAGCGGCCATGCGGGCGTCAGAAGTGTCACAGGTGCCGGGGAGCCTGGTAAGTATAACCTCTGTCAGGCGCCCGGGTGTATAGGGAGGCATTTTAGGGGTTGGATAACCCCTTTAACAAGTGAAATATTGTGCAGACAAAAAAATATATATATTCTTGATTGAGCTTAGGCAGCAAAGCAGACCAAATCTAACATTTTTTTTAAAGCTTTTAATATTTTTTCCTTAAAGTTGCAACTTACTATACTTACTAAAGTTGTTGAGTGGTTTTTGGTATCCCGTCCACTTGGTAGAACCTACGTCATGACAAATGGCGGCATGACGCAAGGGGATTCAGTCTCCACTGCAGCCAGGGATTGGCTGCGGCGATGTCCAGCTGGATGTTTTCAGCGAGTGTGCCCAACGGGTTATCTCAGGCCGGGAGGAGAAGGAGCCGGAGCCAGCGCCAGGAAGCAGGTAAGTAAGAGCTTCCCTTTACAGGACTGGCCAAACGTCTCCCCATTTTTGCACAACCCTTTAATATTTTCCCCCAAGGGGACTTAAACCGCAATCTTAAGATCATTTCTTTATGAATTCTGCACTTCTGCATTGCAGTGTATTATACCTGACTCTGGCAGGGTGTAATGGGATTATTAGTTTGGCAGGTCCCTGACACAACCACTCAGCACACCGTAGTCTTGTCATGATCGGGACTCTTTGGATGAACAGAGGAATGGCCCTCCCTTTGTCTGTAACGATGCCATGGTGGCACCTGAGGGGTTAAACATCCAGGATCACCCATCGTAACACAGCCGACACCTACCGAGTCTTCTTCCAGTACATTACATACAATGTGCCGAGGGGTTAAGGAACCTGCTATGTCTCTCTGTAATGGACACCCAGTCAGATACCTTTCCACCCCAGGAACAAATGTCCTCCTCACAAAGCTCGTAGCGGTATAATTAGATTGTGAGCTCTTGTTAGTCCATGCCTTTAATCTGCTCTATTCACTCCCCTCGTTAATTCCTTCTCATGGTGGTTATACCCAAGAGCATTCCTAGCAAATGCTGCATAAGCAGCTCCTTATCTCTAGTGGATGGCGTGTTTGTGCTAATTACAGTCAGTTAATGCCCAGATCCAGCCCTCGAGCAAGGATAAGCCGAGCAGTCTGGTCAATGGGCACAGTCATAGGCGTGTCGATCGAACAGGCTGATCCACTTATTGACACTCATGTGTGTGCGAGGTGATATCCTCCACACCTGGATCCTTCTATACAAGCCTTTCCCAGAATTCCTAGCACCACGGAGGTCCTGAACCCGCAAGTGCAGTCATATCGTATGTCTCCATGGTATGAACCTGTTCCTGATGACGGAGATAGCGGTTTGGGTAAACTAATGAGAAGTAGTGAATCCTGTTAATTATGCATTTATCTTGGTGCCTCAAGGTAGCTTCTTTGTTTCTGGGGTTCTTCTCGGTGGACAGTCCTTACTTATCAGAAGAATCCTTTAAAGCCAAGCAGATTACCCAGAGTGGTCATCTGAGAGGGAACCTTGCAGTAAAGGTGGATTTAAACAGCCTGAGAATCGGGCAGATTATTGGGAACGACCCTTCCTGCGAATGGTTGTTCCTGATAATCTGGCCATGTACCATATTTGTTTGCTTTATAAGATGCACCTGATGATAAGACTCTAAAATCTGGCACCCCAGATTTTAGAGTAGGAAAATAAGACAAATATATTTTTCATCAGACCTTATATCAGGATATCACATCAGACCCCCATATCAGCCCTCCATGTCAGACCACCATCAGACCTCAGATCAGCCCCACTTAGCCCCCATCAGACCTCAGATCAGCCCACTGTGTCCCCATCAGACCTCAGATCAGCCCCCATCCAGACCTCAGATCAGCCCCCATCAGACCTCAGATCAGCCCACTGTGTCCCCATCAGACCTCAGATCAGCCCCCCATCAGACCTCAGATCAGCCCCCATCAGACCTCAGATCAGCCCACTCCGCCCCCATCAGATATCAGATCAGCCCACTGTGTCCCCATCAGACCTCAGATCAGCCCCCATCAGACCTCAGATCAGCCCACTCCGCCCCCATCAGATATCAGATCAGCCCACTGTGTCCCCATCAGACATCAGATCAGCCCCTATCAGACCTCAGATAAGCCCACTCCGCCCTCATCAGACCTCAGATCAGACCACTCTGCCCTCATCAGACCTCAGATCAGCCCACTCCGCCCCCATCAGACCTCAGATCAGACCACTCTGCCCTCATCAGACCTCAGATCAGCCCACTCCGCCCCCATCAGACCTCAGATCAGACCACTCTGCCCTCATCAGACCTCAGATCAGCCCACTCCGCCCCCATCAGACATCAGATCAGCCCCTATCAGACCTCAGATAAGCCCACTCCGCCCTCATCAGACCTCAGATCAGACCACTCTGCCCTCATCAGACCTCAGATCAGCCCACTCCGCCCCCATCAGACATCAGATCAGCCCACTGTGTCCCCATCAGACCTCAGATCAGCGCACTGTGCCCCTATCAGACCTCAGATCAGCCCACTCTGCCCCCATCAAACATCAGATCAGCCCACTGTGCCCTCATCAGACCTCAGATCAGCCCCACTCTGCCCCCATCAGACATCAGATCAGCCCACTATGTCCCCATCAGACCTCAGATCAGCCCACTGTGGCCCCATCAGACCTCAGATCAGCCCATTGTGCCCCCATCAGACCTCAGATCAGCCCATCAGACCTCAGGCTGCAGCGCAAGAGGGTAAGTATGTTTCCCCGCTCCCGGCACCTAATACATACTAGTGAGCCTTTCCATAATGGAAGTGTTCACTAGAATTCGTTTTATAAGACGCACAACAATTCCCCCACTACTTTTGGGGGGGAAAAGTGTGTCTTATAAAGCGAAAAATGCAGTAAATGTGCGGCCAATCACGTGATAAACGAACTAAAGGCTCGTTCATTGGGAGATCCGGATGTTCGTGTAGGCTCCACCGATCATGGCTTCAGGGCAGTAGATTGTGTGGTCTAAACAGCCATCCCCCGTCCTCATGCTGTGAAGGAGATTGCTGCTTGTAAATGTCCCAGTCTCCTTCGCTGAGCGAGCAGCCGACTGTCGGAAAGGAAAGTTTCCTTCCCGACAATCGGTCGCTCAATCTGCCCATGTAAATCCAGTTTAAGTAATGATTTTCCCTGCAGCGCCACCACAGGAGAAATTAAGTATTACACGATCCATTCAAATAAATATGTTGTCTGTGTGATGTAGGACAGGTCCTTCAGAGCGAGAGGATCTCTTTATAATTGGTCTTTACTGTGGCCAAGAAGTGAGGATCGTAAACAAAGGACCCCATCTAATAGGGTGCATGGAAATGGGTTTTCTGACTGAATGACCCCTTTAATGTTTATTTAAAGAAGAACTCCCGCAAAAAATTTTATTCCGTGTCCTGCTAGAAATGTACATGATGTAATCTGTAGTGAATGTAATTTTCTTACCAGTGTCTGTATTTGTGAGTTATGTCTCCCTGATGTTTCTCATCTGTGTCATGTGACCAGCAATCAGACTCACCAACTCACACATCCTCTTATGTGTGGACAGGAAGTCTAATTCTCTATGCATTCCTATGGGAGCCTCACTTTCAGTCTCATAGGAATGAATAGAGCAGTTACTGGCTTCCTGTCCTGGGTCAGTTGGAGGTCAGGGAGTTGGTCACATGACCCAGCTACAATAAGAAGAGAGGGGAAACTCTCAATTTCAGCATCTGATAAGAAAATGACAATCACTATAGATTACATCATGCACCTTTCTAACAGGTCAGAGAATATAAATTTTTGCGGGAGTTCTTCTTTAAGTTATTGCTTCCTACTTTGCAATAAAATTCAGATTCATGACCGTTACATGGGCCTCATTGTCCTGCCCTAGGAGAGCTCGATTATCATTTAGGCTACTTTCACACCAGCGTTTTTGCTGGATCTGTCACGATAGTACAACTGTCCGCATCCGTTCTGAACGGATCTGTTTGTATTATCTTTTACATAGCCAAGACGGATCCATCATGAACTCCATTGAAAGTCAATGGGGGACGGATTCGTTTTCTATTGTGTCTGAGAAAATCGATCCGTCCCCATCAACTTACATTGACGGATCAGTTTCTTCATGTGGGCACCAAAACGCGGCAAGCAGCATTTTAGTGTCCGCCTCCAAAACGGAATGGAGACTGAACTGAAGAAAAACTGATGCATTCTGAACAGATCCTTTTCCATTCAGAATGCATTAGGACAAAACTGATCAGTTTTGGACCGTTTATGAGAGCCTGTGACGGATCTCACAAACGGATCCTGCAAACGGAAGTGTGAAAGTAGCCTTACTTCTCCGGGTGTGAGAAGATTTGGGCAGCACCCTTTGGTCTACAAAATGGTTCTTGAGATGTTTGCCCAGTCGGAACCTATAGAGATTGATGGTTTATTTTGGTGCAGTCACCACCAGGTTCACTTTAGAAGGCAGGGGAAGTACAGATGAACAGTTGGTGTACCTAAACAATTATTGTATGGGTTTTCATAACACTTTGGAATATTATAGCTAAAAAGCTGAGGTCAAGTAGTTGCGTCTTACATGTTGAAAAGCGACCAAGGTCATCCTATGGGGCAGAGTTATCAAAAGAGGTGTAATGGAAACCTGGCTTAGTTGCCCATAGCAACCAATCAGATGCCACCTTTCATTTTCCAAAGGAGCTCTGAAAAATGAAAGGTGGAATCTGATTGGTTGCTATGGGCAACTAAGCCAGGTTTCCATTACACCTCTTTTGATAAATCTCCCCCTATGACTTTTCACCTATAGAAGCCTCATATGATGTCCTAAAGCACTTCTAACTCTAACGGGTGGAAAATCACCAACTTAGGAGGCCTTTAAGCCCTAATGAGCCACATCATTTACATAGACCGTGACCCTCAAGCCTCAATAACCTCTCTATTTGAAGATCAGTGAGACGACAACATCTTCGGACAGAGAGCGTCACATTGGCCGTGAATGTAGTGCAGACTTAGGTCAAGACGCCGTTTACATAGTGGAGCGGTTCAGCCGGCCGGGCCCGAGGTAATAAAAACCTTCTTGTAGGAAGCAGAAGTCCTGACCTTGAGCTGGAGCCTAGTCACCTCTAAACAAGACCAGGACTTGTATATAGTAATTGCATCAAGGATTTACAAAGCCTCTGGCCGGAGCCTGTACCAGCCTTATCGCCAAGTGCCCTGTTTATTTGGTTTCCCTGCTAACTTAAGAGAGTGCAGCTGTTCTTAAAGCTGTTTCCTTGTTTCTGCACCGTGCCCGACGGCCGGCATCCTCGAGGTGGGGGGGAAGTAGATAAGGCCAACTGTGTCTGCGAATTGACTTATTAAACAGCCAGGCAGGAATTTGGTTTAATCATGTGGCTTTCCTTAGATAAACTGTTTTTCCAAGGCCATTACAGAGCCTGATACGTTATCCCAACAAATAGATTTCCCCCTCCGAACAGTGAAGCCCTTACTGCGGGGTAATCACCGTGAGCGGAGGAGGTAAGCCGACACCCCCCGCGTTATCCTCCGCAAATATACATTCGCGGCTCAGTTACAGTTTTCTTTTTAAGTTTATTTTAATGCTATTGTTTTTCCAAACACTAAGCCTAAAGAATATTGTGTTGTGGTCTCGTGATCCGGTGTGTTACGGGCAATCTCAAGTCAGCCAGGACCTATAGGACCTGGCAGAGAGGGGGTTAAATAAGATATTGGGTAACTTAGATATTATATGGAGTTAGGTCTTAAAAAAAATAAAAAGTAGCACCAATTTTATGTCCACCCATAAGGAGAAGGCTGTTTGTCATGATCTTCTCGCTTCTTCCACCCCAATCACTTTGGATTGATTAGGGTTGTCAAGATACCAAAATTTTGATTCGGTTTCGATACCATAAAAAGTATTCTTCTGAGATAAAAAAATTACTGCTTTCAGGGGTTAATTGGTTAAACAAAGATAAATAATACTAATCTCATCCATTTGGGCGAGATGTCAGGCTGGCCGGCAGGATCTTTAATCAAGATTGCCGTGGTGGCCTCTTTGTGCTCAAATGGATGAGGTGAGTATGATTTTTTGTTTTAACCACCATTTCAGGCAAAATTGATTTGTTACCACGAAGCACGAGGAAATTTGGCTTCACGGCGATTCAAATTTTCTCCGACATTCAGATCGAAGTCCACTTTGGATACTTCGATTCGCTCAACACTACCTGCCACCTTTCCATTATTTCACCAGCTTGATGCTGTGGCCGGCGCCACAGGGGGTGGGAGGCTCCCAGTCTGGAGGTAAGTGTGCAACCCGTATCTTTCAGACATGTTTTCCATAACCTGCGGATATGCCATAAATAATAACCCATTTCAAGTAGGAGTAGGGGGTGCACCACCAATGAGGACAGATGAGGCCAGCACCAGGTAGGGGCAGGAGGGGGGGCGGAGCTGAAGGGAAGGGTTAGGTTAAGAAATTGGCAAGGGGGGGGGGCCTGTATCAGTTTTCGCCTCAGGCAGCAGGAAAGCTAGGTGCACCCCTGACTAGGAACATTAGTAATTTGTTAAAGGTGTTTCGCAAAATGCAAAATGTGATGCCCGTCCTTATACCAAACCTGATGAATGATGCCTGATTTTCAGTTTCTGGGAAACGGCAACACTTGAGATCTCTGAATTTGTGAGGGTCCCAATGGGAATGTGTTGTAGGAAACCAGTATACGATATACTTAGTCCTGGAAGACACTTTTCCTATCAACGGCTTCCTCTCTGGGCTGTCGTGACGTCTATTGTAACGCGGTGATGACGATCGTCGCCCCTATCAGACTGTGTCCTGATATAGTGAAGTGAAGTCTCAATGGATATCCCTCGCCTTTAAAGGGTTATTCCCATGTTAAACAATGGGGGCATATCGCTAGGATATGCCCCCATTGTCTGATAGGTGCGGGCCCCCACCTATATTGAGAACGGAGCGGGGAGTGCTGCTCCCCCGCTGCTCCCATGGAAATGAATGGAGGGCGGCTGTGCATGAGCAGTGCGCCCTCATTCACTTTGGGGGCTCCGTTTTCGATATAGGTGTGGGACCTGCACCTAGAAGACAATGGGGGCATATCCTAGCGATATGCCCCCATTGTATAAGATGAGAATACCCCTTTAACAGAGGTCATGGTATATTCGAAAGATTTTTAATTTCCTACATTGAGCACAATAAAGAGGTTCTGTGAAATTATGGAGGAGCAGCATCTTGATATTGATGGTCTATCCTCAGCACAGGCCATAAATATCAGATTGGCGGGGTTGTGGCTCTCCACACCCCCACGGTCAGCTGTTTCGAAGCAGCTTCGGCGCTGGAACTACAGCTCCATCCATCGTATGGTGGACGGAGCTGGTTACTGCAGAAGTCACTTCAACCGGAGCAGCTCTTCTTACTAGGTTCGTCCACTACACAACGGACAGCGCTGTATTGTTCCATTGCTGGAGCTACAAGCCAACCGCTGATCATTGGGGGGCGGTATGACTGACCCATGCCTGTCCTGAGGATGCTGGTTTTTAGGAATTACTGAAGATGTGTACACAGTCAGATGTCTCCGGCGCCTCCATGATCCAGAAGAAATGTTCTCCAGATTTTCTCCTGAAATCCTCCATTACTGTAATGAGTGCTGTGACACACGGACACTTTGTCTTCGGTTTCTCTCTGGCATTTTGTCACATTTTACAAGCTTTGTAAGTGACTGTCGGATTAACGTGCGGAGTCTTGAGCCTGTGACTTATCTCCTACATCCAGCATTGTGCAGATCGAGCAGAATCAGCCCCGTTAATTAACGCCAGTGTTTGGTTTTTTTTGTCAAGAGATTAATACATGATCGGGATGTTACAGCGACGACATCCTGATCATCCTGTCACTTTTATAGTAATTTAGTGTAAAACGCTTAAAACCGCTTTGCCGAGCGCCGCCATAAAGTGATTCTGTAAGTGATATATTCTTCACATCCGCAAAGAACTTTAATTGCATCTGAAATTCGTTTCGCTCGATCGTTCGTCTCAAGTCTTTCACTTTCCAGTCCTCGTTTTTTGGAGGATGTTCTGTTGGGGCTGGAGGTGGCCTCGATCATAAAGCAGCCGATCTCCCCGATCTGTGATTTCACAGCAGATCGGCGCCACTTTAATTGATGGTTAATGATTGTGCGGTTTTGGTAAACATTAATTGATGAACTGCTGGTTGGTTACCTGAAAAATCATTGAAAACTGCACTTATTAAAGGGGTTATCCAATCCCTATAATGACCCCCAGAATGCTCTAGACCGTACTTACCTGCTGCCCAGCACCTGCATCCCTGTGGATCTCTGCACGGCCGCCGCTGCATGTTCCTGTCACGCAGATCAAAACATCTAGCGACGGGCTGTGACCAGTCTTCCTTAGAATCACCTGCGATCCTAGGGAGGCTGGTCACCCTGGTGGCCTGCTAATGGCTGCTCCCACCCTTACAAGGCACCACAACGTACAGTTACGTCGTACTATGTAATACAGCCAGCACCCAGTCTCTGGGATCGGCAGTGGTGCAGTTCCTGGTTATTTAACCCTTCAGATGCCACAGCCAGTTGTGACCACGACATCCAAAGCAGCTTTCTGCTCCTGCATCAAGGGAGCCGTTTGTTCTCTATGATAGTCTTGAGCTTGCTATAAAGTCCATAGGAACATAATGAAACTCCCTTAGGCTACAATGGTAATTCATTGCAGTCTATGGGAAAAGCGATGACATGATTGCATGTTCAAGTCCCCCAGGGGGACTTAAAGGGGTATTCCCATCTCACACATGTAGTTTGTATAGTTAGATATAGCCATACCAATATTATTACTAATAGAATGTATTTATATAAAATGTATGCAGCCACCAGCCGCAGGGATATGTGAGTGATATGGTAGGTAGGTTGTCACAGTGTACACGGTGTAGCCGGTGGTTCTACTCACGGTTGGTTGAATCTTCCCTGGGCAGTGTGCAGTTGTGTGAGGTGGACACGACTTCCCTCGGGGGCACGCTCCGACGCAGGGCTCCAGATGGTCAGGTGAGGTGCCCTGGATGTTGAGTTTGACCGGTCGGACCTGGCTGGTGTTTCGTGACGCCAGTGTCTTTTTAAAGGTAGACACACCCTTAGTAATGATGAGGAGTCAGTTGTTACTCAAACAAGAGGTATCTTTACTTTTGCCTTGAATGGTGATATAGTCACAATAAATGATGTTACAATTGGTGATAGATAAGAAGTCCTCTTTGGCTGGTAGATGGTTATAGTAGGTAGTTAGTTAGGCACTGTCTCTTTAAATCCTGTTACTTTCACTCCTAGTGGGATCTTTTATAACTAGCCCTGATCCTGGACAATATTATATAAGACCTTGCCTGTAGAAGGATACTCTGTGGGGCAGGAATGACACGTCTGCACCAGCAGGTTCCTGAAATATATAAAGATGGCTACACCTCCCGGAGGGATCCATAATGAGGACCAATAAGCGACTTGTGCCTGGTTGTTAATACTGTAGTCAGATGCCGGAGGCTTCTCTTGGCCACATGGATGCTGGCAGATTCCATGAAGACCTGGGACGGTCGATTACCTCTGTCAGGCTTGACAGTCCAAGAACATGTTCAGGGTTCTAGTAGTTCACTTTTCTTCCTCCTGCACAATACTTGGTTCCTCTTAAAGGGGTATTCTCATCTTAGACAATGGGGGCATATCGCTAGGATATGCCCCCATTGTCTTATAGGTGCGGGTCCCACCGCTGGGACCCGCACCTATATCCAGAACGGAGCGGGGAGCGCTGCGCCTGGAGGACCCCAGGTTTCTGGGGGTCCGACCACCACCAGGCGCAGCTCATAGAAATGAATGGGAGCCGGGCCATGCATGCGCGGTGCGCTCCCATTCATTTCTATGGAGCCGACGGAAGTAGCCAAGCCAGCGCTCGGCTATTTTCGGCGGCCACATAGAAATGAATGGAGGGCGGCTGCGCATGCGCAGTGCGCCCTCATTCAGTTCGGGGGCTCCGTTCTGGAAATAGGTGCGGGTCCCAGCGGTGGGACCCACACCTATAAGACAATGGGGGCATATCCTAGCGATATGCCCCCATTGTCTAAAATGAGAATAACCCTTTAACTAACTCCTTACACCTCCTCCTTTCTTTCCTTACACTCCAACTGCTTATAACTACTCTCACTTCCTGTGACAGGGCCTTATATAGAAGGCAGAATGCCACCATCTAGTGGTGGGAAATAATATTGCAGTACTCAGCCATAGAGGTTCTTATACCACATACACATTAATTCACAAATACATAACAATAGAATTGCATTATATATAAGATATGACATGGCTATTTAACCCTTTTTGGAGTGTCCCTTTTACACACTCTAGTGGGACACTACATGTACCGTTTAGAAGATTTTCCTATTTGTACATCCATTGTCCCACACACATCAGTCAGGCTGTTGCCCCTGGTTACGACCACTGCGGCATTGTAGTAGTGGTGGTCAGCTTACTCTTGTTCAAACCTGCTCTGAGATAACTGCTGTATTGTGAACGCACATTGCATGAGCATGCGGAGACACATCTTATGGGACTTTCACATCTGCATTTTGGACGCTATCAGTCCAAAGCACAATGGTCAGGATCCGTCCAAAACACAGACTTTATAAACAGATCTTGCTCTATAGAGATGAATTGATCTTGGAATAGGATCCGTTTCTCTGCGTTTTGGAAGCGCCGACAAAAGTGCTACAACCCTAAGATGTGTCTCCGCAATCTCATATAATGTGCGTTCACAATACAGCAGTTACCTCAGAGCGGGTTTGAACAGAAGCAAGCCGGCCACCACTACTACATGGCTGTGGTGGTCGTAACTAGGGGCAACAGCCTGACTGATGTGTGTGAGAAAATGTCTATACAAATAGGAAATCTTCTAAACGGTACATTTATATAATACATTCTATTAGTAATAATATTGGTATGGCTATATCTACACTATACAAACTACATTTTTGAGATGGGAGTACCCCTTTAAGAAAGTGAAAGTTTTCAGTATAAAAAAAAATTAAAAAAAAAATCTAAAAATTTTAATCACCCCCTTTCCCAAGTTATATAGAAAAAGAAATAAGCAAAAAATATATATATATATATAATATATATATATATATAATAAACAGGTATCGCCATGTCCCAAAATGCCCAAACTTTTAGCTACTTTTCTTACATGGTGAACGCCATAACATAAGAAAATAAAGAAATAAAAATCCACGATTCGCCATTTTTGGGGGCAGCTTATCACTCCAAAAAATGAGAAAATATAAAACTAGACTGTGTCCAAAAACGATTAGTGTGTGTATTCAAATGTCAGTGATCCGCGGGTCCGTAGTGCCACCAGGGAAACACACACATGGTGGGCTCGTGAAAACCACAAACACAGCACAGATGCCATCTATGTTTCATCCGTGGTTTTCTTAAAGAGGCTCTGTCACTAGGTTGTAACCTATGTATTTAAATACATAGGTTACAAGGCCTAGTGACAACTTTTAAATCATACCCTTTCATGCAGAGTTCTGCACAGCGGTCGCGTAGAAATTTAAACTTTAAAAAGTATGCAAATGGCCATCGGAGCCACCGGGGGCGGCCTCTTTCCTCTGGAGCACCGCTCCTTCACCGCCCCCCCGGGCCCGAGGCACGTCCCCTGTCTGTAATCACGCCCCCTTTCTGTATATGATAGACAGCGCTAGACTGGTAAGTCTAGCGCTGAACTCTCGCGCATGCGCCCTAAAATTTTTCCCGGCGCATGCGCAGTAGCTCTTGCAGTGTCTACACTGCAAGCGCTGTCTTCTCTCTCTGCGCACGCGCCGTCACTCCGTCTTTATGGACATCTTCACGGAAGAACCGCTGACATCTTCTCATGGATGTCAGTAAAGGGGTTCTCCGGAATTAAGAAAATGAAAATACTTAAATATTATTTCATTATAAATATATTCCCAAATACCTTTCATTAGTTATAATGGCTTGTTTTGTCGGGGAGCTCATTAAGAGAAACAAAATGGCCGCCGTC
>ONZH01015705.1:0-41452 GCA_900303285.1 Rhinella marina
CATGAGGGATCGGTCATGTCCAAACCAATTTAATCAGTTTCTATGAGGAGGTAAGTTCTAGACTTGACCGCAGCGAATCAATGGATGTCGTATATCTGGACTTCTCCAAAGCATTTGACACTGTACCGCATAAAGGTTAGTATATAAGATGAGAATGCTTGGCCTGGGAGAAAATGTCTGTATCTGGGTAAGTAACTGGCTCAGTGATAGAAAACAGAGGGTGGTTATTAATGGCACATTACTCAGATTGGGTCACTGTAACTAGTGGGGTACCACAGGGGTCAGTATTGGGCCCTATTCTCTTCAATATAATTTATTAATGATCTTGTAGAAGGCTTGCACAGTAAAATAATCAATTTTTGCAGATGACACTAAACTGTGTAAAGTAATTAACACAGAAGAGGACAGTACACTGCTACAGATGGATCTGGATAAACTGGAGGCTTGGGCAGAGAAGTGGCAGATGAGGTTTAACACTGACAAATGTAAAGTTATGCATATGGGAAGGAATAATGCAAGTCACCAGTACATACTAAATGGTAAAATATTGGGTAACTCTGACATAGAAAAGGACCTAGGAATTTTTAGTGAACAGAAATCTAAGCTGCAGAAACCAATGTCAGACAGCTGCTGCCAAGGCCAATAAGATAATGGGCTGCATCAAAAGAGGCATAGATGCCCGTGATGAGAACATAGTCCTGCCACTTTACAAATCACTAGTCAGACCACACATGGAGTACTGTGTACAGTTCTGGCTCCTGTGAACAAGGCAGACATAGCAGAGCTGGAGAGGGTTCAGAGGAGGGCAACTAAAGTAATAACTGGAATGGGTGGACTACAGTACCCAGAAAGATTATCAAAATTAGGGTTATTCACTTTAGAAAAAAGACGACTGAGGGGAGATCTAATAACTATGTATAAATATATCAGAGGTCAGTACAGAGATCTCTCCCACAATCTATTTATCCCCAGGACTGTGACTGTGACGAGGGGCCATCCTCTGCGTCTGGAGGAAAGAAGGTTTGTACACAAACATAGAAGAGGATTCTTTACGGTAAGAGCAGTGAGACTATGGAACTCTCTGCCTGAGGAGGTGGTGATGGTAAGTTCACTAAAAGAGTTCAAGAGGGGCCTGGATGTATTTTTGGAGGGTAATAATTTTATAGGTTATAGTTACTAGAGAGGGGTCGTTGATCCAGGGAGTTATTCTGATTGCCTGATTGGAGTCGGGAAGGAATTTTTTTCCCTAGTGGGGAAAACTGGCTTCTACCTCACAGGGTTTTTTTGCCTTCCTCTGGATCAACTTGTAGGAAAACAGGCCGAACTGGATGGACAGATGTCTTTTTTCGGCCTTATAAACTATGTTACTATGTTACTATGTTACTATGTAACTAGAACTCGACTTCCTGGAGTAAGTTCAGCGCCATGACTTTTCCGGTCATAGTATTCTTTGCTTTTACCTGCTGACTTCTTTGCTGTTTCTGAAGCTATTTTATAAGCTTCTGCCATCCTCTTTTTCCAGACAGTAACATAATCTATGTAATTTTTGTACTTTTCTGATACTGGGGTGTCAAACATTATGTCAATTGGAAGTCTGGGTGATCGACCATACAATAGGTAGAAAGGTGAATACCTTGTTGCCTCACTTTTTGTACAGTTGTAAGCGTGGACAACTTTTGACAAAGAGTTCTTCCAGTCTTGCTTTTCTTCTTCTGTAAGAGTCCTCAACATTGACAACAATGTACGATTGAAGCGTTCAACCTGTCCGTTACCCTCTGGGTGATAAGGAGTTGTATGAGAATTCTAGATTCTGCAGTATTTTCCAAGTCTTGCAAATAACTGATTCTCAAATTCTCTTCCAAGATCATGGTGTAATTTTGTTGGAAATCCAAATTTTAGAGCAAAATCATTAAATATTTTGTCTGCTGCGGTCTTACCAGATTTGTTTGTGGTAGCATATGCTTGTGCAAATCTTGTAAAATGATCCATTACAACAAGGATGTACTCATATCCTCCTTTGCACTTTTCTAGATGTAAAAAATCAATGGATACCAGTTCAAAAGGAAAAGTGGAGACAATGTTGTTCAATGGTGCTCGGGTTGGTTTATTGGGACGTTTGTCTTTTAAACACCTACATTCTCTGGTGACATAATGCTCAATATCCTTCTGCATGTATGGCCAGAAGAAACGTTCTCTGATAAGATTGACAGTTCTTTCTACTCCCAAGTGTCCCATTTGTTCATGGAGTTCTTTGAATACTGTTCTGTGGTAGACTTTTGGCAGAACTAATTGTAGGTTCTGGCTTGTCTTCCTATAAAGAATACCATCTGAGTCGAGGTATTATTTAGGCCATTCTCTGAATAAGGCAGTTATAGCTGGTGGTTCTGTTTTTCTCTCCTTCTTAGCTGGAAATCTATTTTGATGTTTGTAATATAGCAGTCTCCCAATGATCTTGTCTTCTTCTTGTGCTTTTCTGATTGTTTCTTTTGGGAGCTGGTTAATGCTTGCTATGGGGCTTTGTTCAGCTTCCCCTGCTGCACTTTCTACAGTTTCAGGACACCACCATGGCATATGTTCCTCCACTTGTATTTGAACTGCTTGCATAGTACTACCAACAGCTTCCATGTTGATTTCTGGGAACATTCCTTCATGTACTGGTCAGGATCTAGTGGCATTCTAGACAACCCATCAGCATCTGCATTTGCTTTCCCTGGACGGTATTTAATGCTAAAATTGAAGTCTGCAAGTTCTGAGACCCACCTATGGCCTGTTGCATTTAATTTTGCTGTAGTGAGAACATAGGTTAGTGGATTGTTGTCTATATACACCACAAATGATGGACTATAGTACAAGTAGTCTCTAAAACGGTCACATATTGCCCATTTCATTGACAAAAACTCAAGTTTTCCAGAGTGCAAATAGTAGTTTTCTCTGCTGCAGTAAGAGTTCTTGAGCCATAACCGATAACTCTCAACTTTCCATTTTGCCTTTGATATAGAACAGCACCAAGTCCTTCCTGAGATGCATCACAGTGCAGTATAAATGGGTGGTTAAAGTCTGGATACCCCATCACCGGTGGCTTCACTAACAAAATCAATCAGTCTCTCCAGTATTTCTTGATGATGAGCAGTCCAATTGATGGGCTGATGTGCAGGAAGTTGACTTTTGCTCTTCTGTTTAAACCTATCTCTTTTTGCTTTCTTTTCTGTGGTTGATGTTGAACTTGGCCCTGCAGACAGTAGATCATACTGCGGAGCAGCAATCCGGGAGAAATTCTTAATATATGTCTGGTAGTAGGACAGAAAACCTAGTCTTTTCCTAAGCTCTCCCACTGTAGATGGAGGTTTATTTTTCAACCCCATAACTGGAGCAATTTCTGCTGGATCCATAGTATAGCCATCACCAGAGACAATCTTACCTAGGAAGCGGACTTGTCTTTTGAACAGCTCACATTTCTTTGGTGTTAGCTTGATTCCATGGTGTTGATAGCGCTGGAGCACAGTCCATACATGTTCCACATGTTCAGTGAAAGACTTACTATGAACCAGGTTGTCATCAAGATATGGTTGACAGATATTATCTCTCAGTCCTTCTAAGCATTCTTCCATGCTTCTCTGAAATTCTGCAGGAGCTGAGCTTAGCCCAAAAGGAATATGGATCCATTCATATAATCCCCAAGGTGTTATGAAGGCTATCAAAGGCCTACTGGATTCTTCCATAAATCCTTGGTGGTAGGCTTTTCCTTGATCAAGCACAGAAAACCAAGAACTTCCTGATAAACTATTTAGCATATCTTGGATTCTAGGTATAGGATGACGGTCAGGAACTGACTTTTGGTTTAGCTCTCTATAGTCAAAGCAGAGTCTCAGGCTACTGTCTCGCTTTCTTACACATACTATAGGAGAAGAATAGGATGATTTTGATTTCTTAATCCATCCTCTATTTATCAGGTCTTGTAGGTACTCCTTTACTTCTTTATGAAGAGGTTTAGGAACAGAAGTATATGTCTTTGTAACAGGGGTGGTATCTTTTAGATTAATCTTTTAATTGGAGTGATGGAATACATCCAACATCAGACTCATCTCTGGAGAATGCATGACATTCTTCTCTTAACATCTGCTTTACTATGCACTGTTCTTCTATATCCAGATGATCTATAGGAACCGGAGGATCCCATTCCTCTTTAACTGAAGGCACTTCACTCTATGGTTTGTCAACATTTTCCAATGTTTGAATGTTTGTGGTCAAAGAAGAAACCTGAACAGATTTTATGCAAGCTGGGTATACTGCTTTGACTGTTTCCATGTGACCCAACACAGTTTTTGGATCCAGTACAATATCATGTTTAGTGGGGTTCATTACTGGAATGGTTACCCGAGCATAGTTGTCATAAGGTACAATCACAGTAGTCTCATTCCCCTACGGTAACTATGCATTGTTACTTGGCACAAAGAGCATTTTCTGGTTCTTTTTATGAGGTCCCACATGAACACCACGCTTGACACCCATTACCTTACCTGCTGGAATAATGGTGTGACATACTCCAGTTCTTACCGCCTTAGAAAATGCTTCTGCTTGGCTCACTTGTACAGCTTTTACCAACATCTCTGCTTTTCTTGTAGGCAGCGAAAATGATGCAGCCAGTGTACTCACCAACGACGATGAAGGGGTTTTTCTTAGGATGATTTCCTCAATCACATTATATCCAATGATTGGCTCTTCAGCTATGTTGTTGTCACTGGATCCTAGGAAAGGCACCAGGAGTTCTATGTTGTCATTATCAGAGTTCAGTTGAAAAGTTCCTTCAATCCATCCAATGAAAGGAATTTCAGTCTTGTTTACTGCTCTCCCACATAACGGTTCAGAGCCTAGTAATTCTTCCACTGCCCTTACTTCTGTTTAAGGAAGGTACTTTTTTTGCCAACTTTCATTGATGATACTTGCTTGAGCTCCAGTATCCCATAATGCCTGAACAGGAACACCATTCAGTTTACATAGGACCATACACCTCTTTCCTATTAAATTGATGAGTTTCCTTTGGCCTCTTGATACGTTTTCACTTATCTGTGAGTTAGCTGTTGTACACTTACTAGTAGTGACTTGCGCTATATTGCTTTGTTGAAGCTCCAGTTGTTGGATGCGATCACATACATTTTGGAAATAAGTGTGTAATAGATTTTCTTTGGCTTCCATACCTAAAGATGATACTTTTTTGGGTTGGGACTGAGGCTTGGCATAGGTTACTGGTTGTCCCTCCCCAGCAACCTCCTGTCTTTTAACTGTGCAGATCTTGGTGCACAACATCCCCTAGCGTAATGTCCTTCTTTTCCACATTTGTAGCAATGGTGACATGTCTGACCTTGATTTGAAGCCATGCAGGCCTCAGAAATTGGATTCTGTTTACTTCTGGAAGATACTTGGGATGTAACCAACCTTGGTTCTTGAGAAGTCTTCAGTAGCGTTTTCAATTCTGACATCTCATTCCTCAGTTCTTTCATAGCCTCCTGCCAGTTTGTCACTTCTGTACCTTCTGAAGGTGGAACTTTCTTTGTTTTTGGTGTAGAAGGAGCAGCTTGAGTTGTAGATGACTCTACTTTTGTAAGCAATCCTTGTTGTGTGGTACCAGCCTGCATTTCGCTAAGTTTGCTGCTTTTGCTGGAAGAGCACTTCTTTAATTTCTGTTTCCTCTCTTGTTCTAAGCTGGCAGCTTCATTCATTTTCTCTATTAATACGTCATCAGTGATCATCCAAATAGGGTTTCAGTTGGAATTTAATGTGTTCACTGAGCAGTCCTATTCCTACTGATCTCAGGAATGTTCTTTGAATCAAATCAGTTTCAAATTTCTCCTCTGCTCCCACTTCTCTAGAGGCAAAGAGAAGTCTGTCCTTTAGTTCTATAGCCCTGAAGAGGAAATTTTGAGTAGATTCTCTGCTATCTTAAGAGAAGTCAGAGTTGCTCTCCTCCTTGTAGTGTCCTTTTAAAATAGTCTTCAGCTGTGGCAGTGTTAAGTCACTTTTCATCTATAACATATTTCTTATATTCAGGCCTGGGCTTATTGCTTTAACTACTGCCTCAATCACCTCTAATTCACTGTAGCCTCTTTGCAGTCCCATGTCTATCTGGTGCATGAGATTTGTGTAAGACAGTTTGTCTTTTTGACCTCTTTCACCAATTTGGCCACTAATTTTGAAGTCTTTCCGTATTGTCATTTCTGGCAGCATTTTCTGTGGTGAAGTCCTGCAGTTAGTTTCTTTTTCTGACATCTCTTGCTTTGCTTGACCTGCTATAGCTTTTTCTAGAAGCTTGCTTGATTCCTGGAATGCTTTTTGCAAAGCGAGGTACTGTCCCTTTAAATCTTCCAATTGAGTCTGCTCTGTCAGGGTCTCAGTCTCTTTTGCCTATGCCCCCACCTTTGTCTCTGAATGCAGATCTGTGATGAACTGTTTGCACTTTTGGAGGAACAGACAGGTAACATCTTCATCCTCTGTTTCTCCAACTTCATCAAGCAGGCTGTTGATAGCATTCAGGAGGTGTCTATGGGTTCTGGCTTTGGAGATTTGCTCCCTTGGCACTTTAATCTATTTGCTAACAGCACCCAGTTCCTCAAATGTTAACTGCAGCAAGGACTCACTAATGTCATTAATGCAGCTCTCCAAATCCATTGTCAGTCTGCTGTGCAGAATCTCACTGAGGGGACACTCACAGGATGTCACTAAGATGGCTGCACTTTATAGGCTCTATTCTATCTCTTATTGAGTGAATTCTGCTCTATATCTTCTATGAATTGTCACTCAATCCCATCCTCGTCGCCATTTTTGTTGCACACCTAATGAGTTGACACTGGTGTGGTTGGGGGGGTTTATATTCTTTATTTAACATTTATCTGCAATAATAAGGAACATGCATCAGACATGGAGATTAGGACCTCCCTTCTCCTTGGTATCTGAGGTGCACACTGCAATAAGTGTCCTACCAGAAACACTCTTCTGAGATAGATGGTTCCACTCTAGGGTCATATTACAGGACCTGTATGCTGCTATTCTGGCACTTGTTAACATTAAAATTTGATGGGGGTGGATCATTCTCTTTACATATCTCTCAACAGTACAGAGATAATAAACAGTGATGTCACAGTACGGCGGTAATAAACACAGTGATGTCACAGTACAGGGATAATGAACATAGTGATGTCACAGTACAGGGATAATAAACACAGTGATGTCACAGTACAGGGGTAATACACACAGTGATATCACAGTACAGGGATAATAAACACAGTGATGTCACAGTACAGGGATAATAAACACAGTGATCTCACAGTACAGGTATAATAAACACAGTGATGTCACAGTACAGGAATAATAACAAAATTGAAGGACCCCGTTCGAGGGAGGGGTAATAGAAATTATTTTATTTTATATCACTGTGTGTATTATCCCTGTACTTATTTACAAATGGCTCTTAGGCCACAAAGACCCCAACTTGCCCCCGAACTAAAGTAATTAAGATTAAAACATAACTTTTATTTGTTTTATAATTCAAAAGCAAATTACTGTGCAAAGTGCCCTAACCATTAAAACCACTCACATGGAGGGTGACTAATACCAATTCTATAAAGGAAGCAGGGTGTGCACCAACCACTGCTATACCCTAATCATCAATACTTTTGTTTTATTTCACGACCTAGCCTAGTCTTCGTAGATACAGTACTATTGGCTATCTAATTAGTCATTCGCCACTCGGCTATTAAAATGTTAACCACTACCCCCCCAACATGTTTCGCCAGTGACCTGGTTTCATCAGGGATCACAGACAGCAATTGCCCAGTGGTGAGTGACTAATTAGGTAGCCAATAGCGCTGTATCTACGAAGACCTACCAGGCTAGGTCGTGAAATAAAACAAAAGTATTGATGATTAGGGTATAGCAGTGGTTGGTGCACACCCTGCTTCCTTTATAGAATTGGCATTAGTCACCCTCCCTGTGAGTGGATTTAATGGTTAGGGCACTTTGCACAGTAATTTGCTTTTGAACTATAAAACAAATAAAAGTTATGTTTTAATCTTAATTACTTTAGTTCGGGGGCAAGTTGGGGTCTTTGTGGCCTAAGAGCCATTTGTAAATAAGTACAGGGATAATACACACAGTGATGTCAGAGTACAGGTATAATAAACACAGTGATGTCACAGGGATAATATACACAGTGATGTCACAGTACAGGGATAATAAACACAGTGATGTCACAGTGCAGAGATAATAAACACAGTGATGCCACACTACAGGGATAATACACACAGTGATGTCACAGTACAGGGATAATAAACATGGTGATGTCACCGTACAGGGATAATAAACTCTGTGATGTCACAGGGATAATATACAAAGTGATGTCATAGTACAGGGATAATAAACACAGTGATGTCACCATACAGAGATAATAAACACAGTGATGCCACACTACAGGGGTAATAAACATAGTGATGTCACTGTACAGGGATAATACACACAGTGATGTCACAGTACAGGGATAATAAACACGGTGATGTCACAGGGATCATATACCAAGTGATGACACAGTACAGGGATAATAAACACTGTGATGTCACAGGGATCATATACAAAGTGATGACACAGTACAGGGATAATAAACACAGTGATGTCACCATACAGGGATAATAAACATAGTGATGTCACTGTACAGGGATAATAAACACAGTGATGTCACAGTACAGGGATAATACACACAGTGACATTACAGTACAGGGATAATAAACACAGTGATGTCACAGGGATAATATACACAGTGATGTCACAGTACAGGGATAATAAACACAGTGATGACACAGTAAAGGGGTAATAACCACAGTGATGTCACAGTACAGAGATAATAAACACCGTGATCTCACAGTACAGGAGTAATAAACATTGTGATGTCACAGTACAGGGATAATAAACACAGTGATGTCACAGTACAGGGATAATAAACACAGTGATGTCACAGTACAGAGATAATACACACAGTGACATCACAGTACAGGGATAATAAACACAGTGATGTCACAGGGATACCATACAAAGTGATGTCACAGTACAGAGATAATAAACACAGTGATGACACAGTACAGGGATAATAAACACAGTGATGTCACCATACAGGGATAATAAACATAATGATGTCACTGTACAGGGATAATAAACACAGTGATGTCACAGTACAGGGATAATAAACACAGTGATGTCAGAGTACAGGGGTAATAAACACAGTGATGTCACAGTACAGAGACAATAAGCACAGTGATGTCACAGTACAGGGGTAATAAACACAGTGATGTCACTGAACAGGGATAATAAACACAGTGATGTCACAGTACAGGGATAATAAACACAGTGATGTCAGAGTACAGGGGTAATAAACACAGTGATGTCACAGTACAGAGACAATAAGCACAGTGATGTCACAGTACAGGGGTAATAAATACAGTGATGTCACTGAACAGGGATAATAAACACAGTAATGTCACAGTACAGGAGTAATGAACACAGTAATGTCACAGTACAGGAGTAATATATTAAACTCTCTCTTTACTGAATAGATGATGAGAGTTGCAGTACATATAGCAGCAGTAGGCACCGTTCTGAGGTATATAGAATTGGGTTTTACCCAATAGCTGCATATAGGCAGTAGCAATGATGGTAGTCATCCTCCCTCAGTCTCTCTCTAGATACACTTGGCAATGGTCCCAAATAACCACAGGCGTGCTATTCCATTCTCATTAACCTTTTCTGTAATGCCCAGGATGCGGGGTGCAGAATCCAGAACTGGATGACCAGTCGGTTTTAGAAGTGTGGCAGATGCTGGAGGCAATTAACTCTTTCCACGTGCAGTAAAGTTTCTTTGCCATAAACAAGCAATTACATTACTCTCTTTCCAGCATGGCCTTTAAGTGGTTCTCAACGATCAAAGAAAATCTGTTCTCTTTCTTTCTGGGAATTGTTCTCTCAAGTTTAATTGCTTCTCTGGCAGGTTTCAGACTCAGGAATGATGGTTCCCTGGACTAGACCTAGTTCTCAGCAGCTCACTGCTCAGCAACTGCACTGACTGCCAGTTTTAACTATTTGCTGCCTATAGGCAACCATTTGGGATTTACAGTGTACAAAGAAAAGAGTTCAGTTCAGTAAAAGACTTTAACCATGGTAAACACTTTGGCTGTGATTCACCACAATATCAACACTTGATAATCCAGGTTTGATTTGTTGACTAGTTTGTTCCTAGCAGCCTGGCAATATGCTTGTGAGCTTTTCTGGGAGAAGCTGGGCTTAGTTAGGAAATGATGCACTGTATGTACAGAGCCTTACACTGTCATTTTCCAATCTTATTTACCTGTTTATTAGTTCTCATTTACACAGTCATATTATAGTATACCCACCCAAGGGCTTGTGCACCAACCACATGGGCTTGTGCATCCATGTGGTGGGTGCACAAGCCCTTAGGGTGCTAGTAATAGTCCTCTGTAGAAACCCCTTAGAGGTTTGTCGTTGACTACTTACTTGACTTCTCTGCTGTCCATCGCTCTATCCCAAGTTCTTGCCAAACCAATTTTCAGCTCTGACGGCCATCTAAACCATGTTCCAAATTATTATGCAAATTATATTTATCTCTGATTTTCCTAAATGGTCGGTGCAAATGAAAGTCAGTATAATAAAAGTCATCACCCATTAGAGTATACATCGAATTTTACTGAACAAACCTCCCGATGATAACAGTATATTCTTCAAAAATTTAAAAAACTCTAAATCCACTGTTCCAAATTATTATGCACAGTAGAGTTTCTAAACATTTTATATGTTTTTAAGAACTGAAAATGCTCATTTGTGGAATTTGCAGCATTAGGAGCATTTGCAGCATTCACTGAAATAAAAAGCTATTTAAATCCAAAACATCCTAACAGGCCAAGTTACATGTTAACATAGGAAGCCTTCTTTGATATCACCTTCACAATTCTTGCATCCATTGAACTTGTGAGTTTTTGGAGAGTTTCTGCTTGAATTTCTTTGCATGATGTCATAATAGCCTCCCAGAGCTGCTGTTTTGATGTGAACTGCCTCCCACCCTCATAGATCTTTTGCTTGATGATACTCCAAAGGTTCTCTGTAGGGTTAAGGTCAGGGAAGATGGTGACCACACAATGAGTTTATCTCCTTTTATGCCCATGGCAGCCAATGACACAGAGGTATTCTTTGCAGCATGAGATGGTGCATTGTCAGCATGAAGATGATTTTGCTCCTGAAGGCACGTTTCTGCTTTTAGTACCATGGAAGAAAGCTGTCTGTCAGAAACTCTATATACTTTGCAGAGGTCATTTTCACACCTTCAGGAAACCTAAAGGGGCCTACCAGCTCTCTCCCCATGATTCCAGCCCAAAACATGACTCCTCCACCGCCTTGCTGACGTCGCAGCCTTGTTGGGACATGGTGGCCATCCACCAACCATCCACTACTCCATCCATCTGGACCATCCAGGGTTGCACAATACTCATCAGTAAACAAGACTGTTTGAAAATTAGTCTTCATGTATGTCTGGGCCCACTGCAACCGTTTCTGCTTGTGAGCACTGGTTAGGGGTGGCCAAAGAGTAGGTTTATGCACCTCAGCAAGCCTTTGAAGGATCCTACACCTTGAGGTTCGAGGAACTCCAGAGGCACCAGCAGCTTCAAATATATGTTTGCTGGTTTGTAATGGCTTTTTAGCAGCTGCTCTCTTAATTCGATGAAATTGCCTGGCAGAAACCTTCCTCATTCTGCCTTTATCAGCATGAACACGTCTGTGCTCTGAATCAGCCACAAATCTCTTCACAGTACGATGATCACGCTTAAGTTTTTGTGAAATATCTAATGTTTTCATCCCTTGTCCAAGGCATTGCACTATTTGATGCTTTTCGGCAGCAGAGAGATCCTTTTTCTGTCCTATTTTTCTTGAAAACGGTGGCCTGCTTAATATTGTGGAACATCCAGTTTTCCTTTAATTGGGCTCACCTGGCAAACTAATTATCACAGGTATCTGAGATTGATTTCAGTGGTCCAAAGAGCCCTGAGACACAATACCATCAATGAGTTTCATTGAAAAACAAAAAAAATAATCTTTATGACACTTAAATCCAATTTGCATAATAATTAGGAACATGGTGTACTTTAGTACATCTGCAAAAAATATCTAGCCATTTTTAGTGTGACCAGGCAATAAGGCTTGGGAAACATCAACTTCTGGTGCAAAGTACAGGTAGCCAAGATGAAAGGGGTATTCCACCGCAAGAGAAAAACCCTTTTCTAAACATAGTGAAAAAAAATTACAGGACTTATAATTACCTTGTCCTTCCCCCACCACTGCTGGTCTGATACTGCTGCTCTCCACTTCCTGTTCCTGTCATAACACAGCAGGAAATGGCCAATCAGCCAATCACTGAGGAGGATCATCATTGCAGCCAGTGATTAGCTGAGAGACATTCACAGTCACTTCCTGCTATGTCAAGATATGAAGCACCCCAGACCTGTATTGTTTTTGTAATGTATTTTATTTATTGGCCATGTATTTAAACCAGAGGAAGGGAGGTTGGCAATGGTTGGCAGTAACAGGGCTAACCACGATGATCCTCTACTCTTGGTAGGAGTGGGCTGGTCCTAAGTCTTGCCAGAAGTGAGAGTTCCAGCTTAGAGAGAGAGGGGAGAGGAAGCACAAGTGAGAGCTCCTACTCCTGGGATCCTATGTCTAGTTCTCCTGTGAGACCAACACTACAGAAAGATCAGCAAACTTGAGAATACAAGAAATCATCAATGTTAGAAGACAGCATAGTGATCAGTAAAATACAGCACTGCTTCAAGCGGAGGGACTACAGCTCAGACATCCATTACCTAAACCACCACTAGGCCAAACCTACATCAAGTCTATATCAAAGTGGACACCTATATCCACAAATTCCAGCTAGTGCCAATCAATTGCCATCCAACCAGCCGCCATACCTCCCCATCTGATGCCATGGAAAATGCACTTTGTATTTACTGCTGCTGGACGTGCAACTAGTTATATTTTGCAATAAGTAAAAAGAGTTACATTTGATGCACATTCAGTGAACAGCGAGTGTTCACCGCAGCTTGATCAAATGGATGAAGTGCGGGTTTTTTTTTGCACATAAAGAGAGGGGGGAGGGAGTATTAATAATACCGTGGCCTTTAATAGGGGCATTATTAATACTGGGAGCCATTAATTGAGGAAAATAATACTAGGGGGGCATTAATGTTACTGGGGGCCATTAATGATGGTCTTATTAATACTACATCAAACCTATATCACATTGGACACCTATATCCACAAATTCCTGCTAGTGCCAATCAATTGCCATCTAACTAGCCACCATAACTCCCTTATGGTGCCAGAGACTGTTCTACTTCTGACCTGGTTCTTCAAACTACATTTTCACTGCACCGATCCTCAGGGAGCAATGGCCGGAGTGAGTACACCATTACACAATATTTTATCAGGGCCACTACCACTCCCATCCTCTGCATTAGCTCCTCAGGGGCTTGCTGCAGAGGTCAGCAGGAAGTAGAGAGCAGTGGGGACCCTGAAACCATCAGGACAGCCGCCCCCTGGGGAAACCCCTTTAATGAAGAAGTTCTCCATGTCTTCAGAAGTAGGTTTGTATTCTCTAGGAAATGTTGCCTCATATCTTATCCCTGCTGCAGATGCCCCCCACCCCCATGTTACATTTTTACCAGATATTAATTCTTAATTTGATTTACAGTTTTTGATTATTTCTGTAACCTTTATAACATCTCTGTAATCTTTTTGCCTTTTCTGAAATATTGCATTGTGACCTGTAGATCAACTGTATGACACTTGAGATTGAAATACAATTCTGTGGTAATGATCAGTTGTACAGTACGTCCTCAGTATTTCAGTATATTTCACCGAATGTCAGCCTCACATTTACTATTAAAAGGGGTTTCAAGCTTTGAAGAAATGTTGCTAGGGGTGGAAAAAACATAAAATAGTAAAAGACCCAATAGAGACCAATAGTTTGTATCTATCTATCTATCTATCTATCTATCTATCTGCAGCTCTCACACTGACCCACAAGCTTTGTAATGGTTTTATGCATGTTCTGTAAAGATCACTCCTCAAAAGTCAGCTCATTATCATCACAGGCACGATTGCATTGACAGGTAACACCTATGTTTAGATAACACAGTATCTGCATTGGCATAGCTGATGGTCACAGGTGACAGAGCATGCCCACAAGACTCCATAAACATTTCTAATGGAAGTCAATTAACTTTTCCAGTGGTCTACAGTATGTACAGATGCAGCTGACCTAAACTTGATGGTTAATGCGTTAAGTAATGAAAAAGATAACTACCTTTTTAATGGATTTCAATGTCTTTTGTCACAAGATAACCAAGATAACGCTGTGCCATGTGTTTTTGAAGTCAAGCTTAGTTCATCTACAATACATCTATAACTACTGTGATGGGTATGCTACTGACAGCAACCAAGGCAAGATGGCTGCCTCTATAATCTTGTACTAAAATAAATTAAAAAAATATATATATAGTCAGAAAATAAAAATATTACAAATTGAAGCACTGATCATTCTAAATAGACAAGTCCATGCTTTACTCTATGAATATATGATAGATCTCTATGTTCCAGTACATTGTGGGACTGATTTATTGAGACTGATTTGATAGGACCTCCGTGCCTCCTGCGGCAGTCCTTGAGCCAGACTAAAACCTTCCGAAGCTCGGAGCTGTAGTAGATTCAAGTCTGAGTCATTTTTTATGTCAATGGCCCCAGTCAACTTAAAGGATATGTACACCTTTGCAGTCAATTTTTTATGATTGCATTTAACTTATTTTTGGCTAAAAATCATTTTATCAATTGGCCTTTATTAAAAATATTGAGCTGTTCAGTCACAAAGGGTTAACTGTTTTTCTAACTGTGTAACTGGTACTTTCACTTTTTAATAAACCTTATCTCTAAACTACTAAGAGGTCATAAACACTTATGCCCCTTTCACACGAGCGGGAGACTCGCATGTCTCCCGCAACGCATCTACAGGGCTGGACTCGGCACTGACAGGGATCGCATAGCATTATATGCGATCCCAGTCAGTGCCGGAGTCCAGCCCTGTAGATGCTTTGCGGGAGACATGCGAGTCTCCCGCTCGTGGGGAAGGGGCATTATTTAAGCCACATTCTTATCAGTAAGATAAGGACTGAGCTATAATGAGTGTTTATAAGGTCGGAGAGCAGAGATAAGGAGTTCTTCTGCTCCTCAGATGACGGAAAAGACAAAAAATCCACAGGCAGCTAGTAGAGCATCTCTGTACAGAAAAAAAGCATTCCATATTGTTAATAAGGACCAATTGAAAAAATGATTTTTAGCTCAAAATAAGTATGCAATAATTTTTAAAAAATTGACCCCAAAGGCGTATATAGCCTTTAAGCCCCTTTTTCAGAAACTGGCGATGGTGGTGTGAAAATGCCAGTTGCGACTAAAAAAAGTCACAATTGCATTTAAAAGGTCTGAAAAGCAGGGTTTAGAACTTTTTAATGTCAGGAAAAACGACATAGGGGGAATGATAAATCCACCCTCCCCTCATTTTTTTTTTTTTTTTAACGTATAAAAGCAAAAGTATAATTTGCTCAGTAATTACAACAATAAATGAATAGAATAAATAAATAAATTAAATTAAAATAAATACAATTTTGTAAACACACTTTATGAAATGAATGTCACAAAACCGTCTATTATAAGAGCGGAACAATTAAAATAATGGAAGCGGCGCTTCCATCAAATGACAGAAATGAATGCCACATGATGGACCCCGCAGACCATAATGGGATCGGGTTTCCATTAGAAAACAAGAGGCGTGCTGAACTATTGTGTCCTGAATTTTTTATATGATGCAGACTTTTACCAGCATCTGGATCACAGCGTCAGATTAGTTGTACCAAACGCACAAACATCACTAAAGTTTTTATTTTACTCCGTCCTCCTGTACATAAAACCTGCAGAGCGCTTCTCTAGCAACAGCTGTTATCAGCAGTAGCGACTATCACTAGAAAGGAGATCTAATATATTTCCAACAGATGGACAAGGTTCCCATCAGTCAGAGATGACATGTTTTCTCACTGACTGTGTCCATAAATCACTGTTTTTAATTTGTTAAACAAACCAGTATGAAAAACCAGGGCAAACTGGGCTCCTGCATAGGGCCACACGGTTGAGTGGCAATGGTGAAATAATTGTAGTTAATGGATTTTTCTTGGCTTTGTAGATATTTGCTTCTCTGTAAGAACTCGTGCATTAAAGGGGTTATCCCATAACTAATGTAAAAAAAAAATGAAAAACAGACATCTTATAGTCCATGACAATCTCTTTCCAACAAAGCTAGAACCAGCCCTGTACCTCACATGGATCCAGAGATGTCCCCATTCATTGCTCTGGTACATTTATATCAAGCTGGCAACTCAAGAGGAGTGTCTTTTCTGCTGCAGCTCAGGGGGCGTGTCCAAGCTCTCCCTATCACAGCTCAGGGTGTGTGTCCATACTCTTCCTATCACAGCTCAGGAAGCAGTTAAAGGATGAAACTGAGCATGTGTGGCCTTCTCAGCAGGTGGCGCTATACAGATACATTTTATTGAATAACTCACTGGCTATGCAAAATGTTTAATTACATACAATTACAAAAGTATTCAGATCCCGATGCTGATGTTCAAAGAAGTTGCGTACCTTTTTAACTGAACGTTCATTATTAGTGTGCGAATGTTCGCTAAAAGCCACATAATAACGTATATTTTGTACGCAAATTCAACTAATATGTTTCGTCGAATATACGAATCTTAGGAAAAGTTCGCCGAATGTTCGTCAAATAATTTTTTGAATGATTCGCTCATCTCTACCTTTTAAGTACTGATTGCTTCTTTCCCCTTTAATTATTATATTACCCTCTATATTCCTTGCAATGTAGTGAGTTAGGGATAGTTAGTCAACATATACAAAGCCTTTGTTTTTTTTTGTTTTTTTTTTAAATAATTTTATTGAATTCACCAAAAGCAATAGTATACAAAGACATAGTGCATACAAAGCATAGGTGAACCTTTTACATTTTATCCCCATAAGACACATTAGGAAAAATCAGTAAACATAACAATAACTTCCCTCCCACCCTTACGCAGAATACCTATTGGTCTCCCCTGTTCTGATAGCGGAACAAGCAACGAACAGAACAAAGCACGTTCAGACCACCTTTGTGGTGTGGCAGCATCAACTTAGTAACAGCAATCCTTGGCCTTTTCCCTGCCCAGAGGAAACGCGAGAACACTGAGTATAACTGTGAGATATCTGCGTGTTTTAGTAGTAACGGGATCGTTTGTAACGGATAGAGTAGCTTTGGGAAGCACACCATCTTAAGCAAGTGACATCTACCTGTCAGTGACAATGGAAGGTTATGCCATCTCTGCAAGTCTTTTGTTATGGACTTGAAAAGAGGGATATAGTTTAAAACATAGAGTGAAGAGGGCAGTTTACCTATCTTTATACCCAAGTAAGTGATATATTCTCTAGCTATCTGGATCTGATTGCCCAGTGCTGCCATCGTGGAGGCAGGTAGAGTAGGGCTTAATGGTAACAATTCACATTTACTAGCATTAATTTTGAAACCCAAGATGGTTTCAAATGAATGCAGAAGGTCTAAAACTCTCTGTAGGTCTTCTTGTGGATCTGCCATAAAGAGGAGGATATCATCTGCAAAAAGCGAAGTTTTCACCACCTGTTTCCCGATCGTTATACCAGTAAATATATCCTCTCCCTCCAGTATACGAGCTAATGGTTCCAGAGCTAGATTAAATAATAGGAGAGACGTGTCCCTTTATACAAGGGGAACGGCGGAAAAAGAAACCCTGGGATGGCTAATCTGGTCCTTGGGGAGTCATAGAGAACAGAGACAAAGGATCTAAAGGGACCCGTAAACTGCATGGCATCTAATACTCTATCCAACCAATCCCATCTAACATTATCGAATGCCTTTTCTGCATCGATTGCCAGTAGAGAGGGTAAAGGCATAAAGTGATCAGAATGTGTTACATGGTCAAGTACCATCAACACCTTCCTGATATTTGATACCGCTGACCTGTTTCTGATAAATCCTGACTGCGAAGGAGACACCAACCCTGGCATAATGAGGGCTAACCTTCAGCCATAATTTTCGCCATCAATTTTAGGTCTACATTAATTAATGATATCGGCCAATATGAGGATGGTTGCAGCAGGTCCTTCCCTGGCTTGGGGATCAACTTAATATATGCCGTATTATCAGATGACGACAACAGTGTCCCTGTCAGAAAGTTATCAAACACATTAGTCAAGGGTTCTTTAATAGTGTCCTGTGGCATTTTATAGAATTCACCCCTAAACCCATCCGGGCCAGGGGCTTTGTGCAAACGTAAGTTTTTAATGGCCGTAGTGATATCATTTTCAGTGATAGGTGCATTCAGCTCTGCAAGCTGACCCTGAGAGGTAGATGGAAGTGACAGACTTCTTAAAAAGAAATCTCTCATGGGATCTTTGGGGCCAGGCTGCTGATACAAGGAGGTGTAATAGTCCCCCAAAAGGGCCACAATCCTATCCGGTGCCGTTTGTACTGTGCCTTGGCTATCAAGCAAGGTGGTTATATGCTGCTGCCATCTGGAGTTTTTTATCATTGAGGACAACAAGCGGCCTGCCTTATTTCCATAGCGGAAAAATTTGGCTTCCGCCTGGGACATATCTAATTGTGCCCTACGCTCGTACCATAGCTCATATTCACATCTGGAGGCATACCATTGTTGTTTGGTCTGTTCCGACGGCGATGTCTGATAGGCCGTGTATGCCATTCTAAGTTTGTTACTAGAGTCATGAATCTGTTGTAAAACTTTCTTTTTGAGCCCCTGTGTGTAGGCCATTATCCTACCTCTAATGACGGCTTTGGCAGTATCCCAAAATATAGAAGGCCGATCTGCATATGAGCTGTCGTCTGCACTATATTCAAAAAACCACCCTCTCAATAAGTCCCTAAAATTCTCATCTGCATATAAGTGAGCAGGAAATCTCCATAGGTGGTTCGACCCTTTTGGTTGATAGTCCAGAAGTGACAACGAAAGCGAAGCATGGTCAGTGAGTATCATGTCGTGGATTTTGGACTCTACGATCCTCCTTTCCAAGAGGACGCTTACAAAAAAGTAGTCAATTCTGGACCACGAACCATGAGTGGGTGAATAAAAGGTGAATTCCCTACTGTCTGGATTCGTTAGTCGTCAAGCGTCCAGCAGAGCGTTGTCACGTAAGAACGGGTTCAGTACTGTGTCTCTCGGGGTTGATGACCTTGGACCCAAAGAGGAAATAGATCTATCTTCACTTATATTAACAACCGTGTTAAAATCCCCACCAAGTATCTTAGTATTAACAGGATCCCTGCCTAGTTTAGATGTGAGAGTGTCAAAAAAACATTTATTGTCACCATTTGGCCCATAAATATTATATATGCTCAATTCTCCTGCAACGGTTGTTATATGCATATGAACCATCTTCCTTCCTCATCTGCTGAGGAGGCATGCAAGGTATGAGATAAGTTTTTGTTAATTAATATCAACACTCCCCCTTTCCGACCTACTGCTCCAGAACCTAGCACCGTCCCCACCCACAACTTTTCCATCCTAGAGAAATCTGATGCATGAAGGTGTGTCTCCTGCAATAGTGCGATATCAGGCTGAAGGTGCTTTAAGTGCCTAAGAGTCTTATTACGTTTTTGCGGAGACCGGAATCCTTTCACATTCCAAGAAATAAGTTTCATATTGGGTATAATTCAAAAAACTATTATTAAGTACAGGAGACACTCCCAGGCATCTGCAGTAACTCCAAACAATACTACCCACCCCTAACAAAACTCTGAGAAGAACAAATAGAAGAAAAAAAAAAATACAGGAGCAGAGAACCCAAAAAGGATGTAGAACGGTCCCCTATTCTACTTATGACTTCACTTTTTTCCAGCATGTGAAAGGACATTTCAGATATCTTTTCCTCATACAATCCGAGTTACCTTGGCTACCCAAGAGTGCAAAAGTAAGGCTAACATTATGAAAACAGATAAATGCGATAAATGCGCAAGCTATACATAGATACGAACATAACCTAAAAGGCAATAGTATGACATCCCTCGGATCTCACATTAGGGCCTCTCACTATGATCAAACCTTGAAAAGAACCCTGTATGTCTTGACATAAGGACTCTCACAAGGGAGAATGTTCCAGAACCTCTCACGTTCAAGATCTCATCCTCTGCTGTCTCTGGTCTCGAGATGTATCATCAGTCCCTTGATTGTAGTTGGACTTCAATGGAGACCACCTGGATTGTAAACGTCGGTCCGGGAAGCGCTTGTCATGCTGTTGGTGGGGCCCTTCCATTCTGCCACCCTCCATAGCCATCATTGCCTCTTCCGGTGAGGTGTATGTTTGATAAGATCCATCGGAATGAAACACATTCCGGGTAGCAGGATATAACAACGCAAATTTGGTGTTGTTGCGGTACAGTGGCATACAAAGTGGTGAGAATGCTTTGCGCATTTTCGTGACCTCCGCGGAGTAGTCTCCAAATATAAGGATCTTCTGACCCCTCCACATTACTGACTCCCTGGAAGATCTGAATGCTTTCAGTACTGCTTCCTTATCTGTATAGTCCAGATACCGAACTATTACCTGCCGAGGCCTGTCTGTGGCGCGATCCGAGCCGCGTAGGTCTGGGCCTACTCTGTGCGCACTTTCCACTTTGCAAGGGCGCGAAAGGCCCAGAGTACGGGGAATGTCTTGTTCGCAGATTTTCACCAGGTCCCCTGGAGGTATGGACTCCGGGAGGCCTACCACTCGCAGGTTATTCCGTCGGGATCTATTTTCTAAATCCTCTAGTTTGTCCCATATTCTCTTGTTATCCGCTAACGAGGCCTGTAGTTTCTGGAGGATCGATTCCACAGTGTCCTCCATGACCTGGGTTCTGTTTTCCACCCCATCAAGGCGTACATCATGCTGTTGTAACATGTCTTGTAGTTGTTGCATGACACATGTGACTGAGGAGGCCAGCGTTTCTTGCAGATCTGGGGATAGGTTAGCGGCCACCTCTAAAGCCAGTTGTTTGTAATCTATGTTGTCCATAGTCACTATAGGTGTAGGAGCAGTTTGGCTTACCCCAAGATCTACAGCCGGAGGCCCTTCTATAAGATCTGCAGCGACATTCGGGTTGGGCGCCATATTGGAAAGCTCTGGGTCATCAAGCAGTGGTGGGGAAGAAGCCTTGCTTTTGGTTTTCTTGCCCATATTCAGCAGGTAAAGGTCCATACACTGATGTATCAAGCTGGCAACAGACCGAGTCCTGGATCTGGCAGGTATTTAGTGAGGTTTGCGGGCAATATGAAAGGTACAGAGTGTAGCCGAGGAGCTCTCTCACAGTGCTGCCTCACATGCCGGCGCCGGAACCGGAAGTCCAAAGCCTTTGTTTTGGTCAGACGACCACCGGGCCACATTCCAGAGTGGTTACCTCATAGTACACTCATGTGTACTGAACACTGGACATCCATAGGAGAAGGTGCTGAAAGGCCTAAATCTCTGAGCACAAAGACAAAGAACTCCACTGAGAACATCATCCAGGGAGGATGTTGTAGGTTGCTATGTCTCTCTTGTATTACCATGGGTCATCCGCCTTGTGCTACATGGGTAGGTTGGTGAGGGAAGCTCATTGTGTTTCAGGCCAGTTGATTGATTATCATTAACCTTTACAGTGCACTCACACAGCTGTATGAGTGACTTCTGTGTTGTATTGTTTGTTTGGGTTTTTTTTGCAGATCCATTGCAAAATGGACAAGAATAGGACATGTTCCACCTTTTTTGCAGGACCGCGGACTGGACATACGGATGCAAACAGCACATGGTGTGATATCTGCATTTTTTGTGAACCCATTGAAATGAATGAGTCTGCATCTGATCTGCAAAAAAAAAAAAAAAGCGGATCGGATTTGGACCAAAAATACAGTCATGTGAATGGGGCTTAACATAATATGTCTGTCTATACTGTGATTTCCATACTTCCATGACTTTTCCTTTTGGTGTTGCAATCTCAACGTCGTGTAATGTAATGTTGTGAGGCGTCTCTCTATGCTTTAGATGAGCTCTTGTACTTTTGCAATCACATAATTCATTTCTCTTCCACTTGCCTGGTTTTCGAGAGGTACAGTGCCTATTATATGGTATTGTATTTCCAGAGGTGATTACCACCGTTGACTTGATTAAGCATTTTGTTTCTGTCTCTGGTGTCCTTGCTTTTCACTCTGTAGCCCGTTTCTGGACAACTCTTTTGTTACCAAATCTCCTGCAGGCAGGTGTGACTCAAAATATAGGAAACGAAAGTGACACCAACTTAAACACAGTAGTAAGAATTATAATGAAAATGCCCTGAAAGTTGAAAAATGTTACAATCCTTGGGGGTGCATAGGACGAAAGTTGGAGTTAGCCACGTGACGCATGCTTTTCTTGACTTCTTCCACTATGGCGCAGGCGCTGAAGATAAGTGTACACATCAGGCCCAAATGCAGATACATGGGATTTTGCTGCCTTTAACTATGCATGCACCAGGAGTGTCCACTTACTGTTCATTGCCTGTGACATAGTGGAAGAAGCCAAGAACAGTCTGTGGAAGCAGGTGAACCACCAAGTTATGTGACAGGGGTGCACCACCAATGAGGCCAGGTGAGACGATTGCCTCAGGCATCACCAGCCAAAGGGCCATGGGCTGAAAGGAAGGGGTTAGGATGAGAAATTAGCATTGGAGAGGGGGGGCTGTTTCAGTTTTCGTCTCGGGCAGAAGAAAGGCTAGGTGCACCCCTGTACATGACCACCACCAACTTGTGCCCTATGGACATGGAACATTCAAAAAGCCCGTGCTGACATCGCTGGGCTGCCTGAGACCTTCTACTTCAGAGCCGGGGAACAGCACCGAAAAAGTACTAAGCGTCAAGTTACTCCTCTGGCATTGAAACACCTTTGAGTTGGCAGAACACCTGGTGCATACTGTGCATCAGTAGCCCAAGACACTTCCTATTTGTCCAGCCCTGCTCTTGGATTGGCCAGCACTGTTCACATGAGCAATTCTGGCCAATCCAAGGGTAGCAGGAAGTGTCTTGGGCCAGAAAATGCACAATATGCATCAAGCAGTCAGAGACACGGTTCGGCTATCTTGGATAACAGAAAAGGGGCCCAGGATTTGATGGATCAACAACTAAAAAGATGAAAAGGAGGTCACAAGGTAAGTATTCAGTTTGTTCCCCAGTTAATGTGATTTTTTTTCTCGAACCCCAGAGTTGCTTTAAAGTGTAACTGTCATATTTTTTTTATTTGCTAGATTATTAGAGCTAGGCGTGTATACCTGAGTTAGTCTGTCATTTATTGTCATAAGATCTGTAATTACCTTATAATAACAGCTTTCATTAATGTCTCCTGTCCCTTTCCACTAGTCCCTTAAAAGATTGTTGCTAGGGATCATCTAAGAAGACAGGAAGACAGAGGGGCGGTCCTTCACACTGCAGGCCTGCATTAGGTTTCAGAGTGTGGAGGCGTGCCTCTCACTAATCCAATCTGATTGGCTGGCAGGAAGCTGCTGGCTACAGCAAGTGTGTATGGGAAGTGAGGGAAGGCAGTTTTGGCCCTAGAAAACTGGCAGAGAAGCCATCTTTAGAAGATCCTCATATTGTAGAGGTTAAAACAGCCGTAACTAAGGGAAAAACTCAAGGAAAACAGTGGTATGTGAAGAAACTAAAGATTGCTTTATGCATAATGCTGCACCAGCAGTAACATATGCAAAAATTGATTTTTTTTTATGAAAACATGACAGTTACACTTTAAATCACTTGAAGCAGACATTTTTTGAGCGGTTGTAATATGGGTTATAGAAAAAAGGAATTGCCTGGGGAAGAGGTAAGTAACGGCTAATTAAAATGCATGGTAATAAGAAACAAAGTAATTAATATACAACATCACACAAGCTTAATAAGCTTAATGAATAATGGCTGCAATTACAAACATGCAATCTATATTATAATACAATTTACAGCAATGTTCTATGCAAATCTCCAGGCCGTTAATACTGAGAAACATTATAAAGATCAACTATACAAACCTCCATTAGTAATGTGATCCCTCAGAGAAGGGAAATTATTAACTAATCGCTTTATTGTGGAGAGGGGTTGGAGAACCATATCATACTAATTATTATAATCTAACAGAAAGCAGGTACTGAGATGTGTGAATTATAAATTACCGTTAGTAGAAAATGAAGCGTATTATCCTGTACATAAAGGTCTTGTGTAACCACAACCACCCATGGCCAGATGCCCTGTGCCAGCTGGAGGCCACAGAGTGGAGAGCAATGGTCTCCAAGATTATTTACAGTGCTTTCAGAAATTCTTCAGACCCTTTCACTTTTTTCACATTTATTATGTTGTGGCCTTGAGCAAAAAAAAGAGAAAAGGTTCAAGTATTTCCCCATCATTCTTCACTGAATACCCCCATAATAGGAAAGTGAAAACAGAATGTTAGAAATCTTTGCTAATTTACTAAAAAGGATGAACTAAAATCCTGCATTAACATAGGTATTCAAGCCCTTTTCTCGGGACTCATCTTCAGCAGTGATTACAGCCTCCAGTCTTCTTGGATATGATGTCACAAGATTTGCAAACCTGAAAACCTGGATTTGGGCATTTTCTACCATTCTTCTCTGCAGATCCTCTCAAGCTCTGTCATGTTGGATGGGGACCGTCATGAATAGTCATTTTCAGGTCTCTCGAAAGATGATTGGGTAAAGGCCAGGGCTCTGGCTGGACCACTGAAGGACAATGACAGAGTTGTCTCTAAGCTACTCCTATGTTGTCTTGTCTGTGTGCTTAGGGTCATTGTCTTGCTGGAAGGTGAACCATCAGCCCAATCTGAGGTCCAGAGCACTCTGGATCAAGTTTTCATTAAGAACATGTCTGTACTTCGTACTTCAGCTTTCCCTCAACTCTGGCCAATCTCATTGTCCCAGCCTCTGAAAAACACCCCCACAGCACGATGCTGCCACAACCATGCTTCACTGTAGGGATGGTATTGACCAGTGCCTGGTTTCCTAAAAACATGACGTTTCGAATTGAGGCCAAAAGGTTCAATCATTGTTTCTCACAATCTAAGAGTCTATTAGGTGTTTGTTTTTTTTCAAACTTCCGTGTCTTTTACTGAGGAGAGGCTTTTTTTCTTGTCCCTCTGGTCACTAAAGCCCAGATTGGTGGAGTGCTGCAGTGATGGTTGACCTTCTGAAAGTTAATCCCATCTGCAAATACCATAGGAACTCAGCCAGAGTGACCATTAGGTTATTGGTCATCTCTCTTGCCAAGGCCCTTTTTCCTGATTACTTAGTTTGGTGGGGGTGCCCAGCTCTAGGAAGAATCCTTGTTCTCAACTTCTTCCATTTAAAAATTTTGTGAGATCTTATGTAAACAGGGATTTCTTTCTAAATGATGTCCAATCACCTGGATTTACCGCAGGTGACTCCAATCAAGGTGTTGAAAGCCATTACTAAAAGCAAGCTATAGGAAGTCTCATTTGCAGTTTACCATAAGCCATGTAGGGGACACAGCAAACATGTGGAAGAAGGTGCTCCGGTCAGATGAGACCAAAGTTGAACTTTTTGGGCTAAATGCAAAACACTATTTGTGGTGGAAAACACCATCCCCACTGTCAAAAATTTTGGTGGCAGCATCATGCTGTGGGGATGCTTTTCTTCAGTAGGGACAGGGAAGCTGGTCAGAGTTGATGGAGCTAAATACAGGGCAATCCTGGAGGAAAACCTGGTAGAAGTTGCAAAAGACTTGAGACTGGGGCAGAGGTTCACCTTCCAGCAGGACAATGGCCCTAACCATAAAGCCAAAGCTACAATGAAATGGTTTAGATCAACGCATATTCACGTGTTAGAATGGCCCAGTCAAAGTCCAGAACTAAATCCTATTAAGAATCTGCGACAAACTCTTTAAAGTCTATTAGTATAAACATGCATTTTCATACCTTCCTGTTCAGTCCAGAACAGCCTTAAAATTGGTCCTAAACCTTCTGTAATTATGCTGTGCTTTCATCTCTCAGGGGTAGTTCTCAGTAAAGCTTCTCTTTCTGGCATCTTTTACTCTCACAAATAATACTCACCTGTAAAATAATCTTTATAGTAAATGTTATGGCAGAAAAATAAAATGCCTAATTTCCAGCTATTTTCTTTTGTGGTAAATGTTACAATTTTTCTGTAAATGTATTGTTACTAACAAAACAAAGGAAAAACTTTAAAAGTTTTTGTAGCATACTTAGTATGAAATATCACAAAACAATGTTTTCCCTGTAATCATACTAACTCATACACTATACCAAACACATTGGAGTAGAGTAGAACTGGCTTAGTTGCCCATAGCAACCACTCAGATTCCACCTTTCATTTTTCAGAGCTCCTTTGGAAAATAAAAGGTGGAATCTGGTTGATAGGGGCAACTGAGCCAGTTTTCCTTTACACTCATTTTGATAAATCTACTCCTTTGTGTTTAGTGTATTGTATGGGTTAGTAATGAATACAGGGATACAAAGCTAAGCTAGTTTTCACTTCACTTCATTTCAGTAATATTCTGTTTATTAAGAGTTTTGCTGTGAAGAAAATAGCCTTTTAAGCATAGAAAATTCAGCCCTTCTAACATAGCAAGTCTGTTGTGTAGTGGTACCTCTTTTAGCTGCCATACAGAAGGTCTGGGGTTCAAATCCAACCAAACACCTGTAAAATTAATTATTTAGTAAAAGTGTATGTGCTGGATGAGGGTCCCTCCCAAACCCTTATCTAACTAAGCTTCATTAGTATGCACTGAAGTGAATACTAATGAGGCTACCAGACCCTGTTTGGATCTGTGATCTCCGAGCTGAGAGGAGAAGGAGAGGCAGAGACCAGATGTTATAAACCAGGGATGACCAACACAAATCTCTCTAGTTGTTGCAAAACTACAACTTCCAGTATGCCCAGACTGCCTACAGCGGGGCATGGTGGGAGTTGTAGTTTCACAACAGCTGGAGACCCGCAGGTTGGCCATGCCGCTATAGACACTATCTGTAAGTCTTGCACTGGAATGTAAACACGGGGGAGATTCAACAAACTGGTGTAAAGGGATACTGACTTGCTATGGGCAGCTAAGCCACTTTTCTTTACAGCAGTTTAATAAATCTCCCATAGGGTACAAGCTACAATTATGTTGGAGGTGTCAAAATGCACTTAGAGCTTCATCATTTGATTTATATAATGCAGTAAGGGTCAATGCTGGTGTTATTATTATTTTTTTTAATCAGAAAACCCCTTTAAGGCAGACAGTTGAGCTATTTGTAGCACCCTGATGAAGTGTTCTGTCACGGTGTACTCCCTATGCCATTGTTCCCTGGGGATTGGTGCAGTTAAAATATAGTACTGAAGAATGAGGCTAGAGTTAAACATAGCAAAGTCTCTCTTACTAAGTGCAACTATAAACACATACTGTAGCAGCAGGCTTTAAGTGCATAGCCTCTTGGGCACCAGTAAGGATATGGAGGCAGGGTGGTTGGTGGCATTTCAACACTTAGGTGATACTGGCCTAGTGGTAGTTTAGTGATGGGCGGCTTATCTGTAATCTCTCACCTCGCAGCAGTGTCTTCAATGCTGATGGCAGCAGTTCACTCTGCTGTCTGGAGTCTCGATATTTAATTTGACAAGTTGGTTTGGTTCTCTCTGGAGAATCTGTAACTGCAGGAGCAGGAGCTCTGCTGGTTGCTTCCTCTCCTCTCTCCCCTCCTACCAAGAGGGGAGGGACAGGGTGGTTAGCCCTGTTCCTTGCCAACCTTTACCATCCATTCCTTGCTAGGAACTATGGCCAGAAGCACACAATAAAATGAACACATAACAATATAAATTGTGTACAAATTGTAGTACACCAAGGTCTGGGGTGGTACATATACTATATATCATACAGTTGTATAGTTTGCTGTGTTGTCCTGCATGTCCAGTACACACCAAATGTACAGCCAAGTTTTGGCTTATGTTGGGCCCATAAAGTCCTATGGACATATTCAGTGTATTGACCAGGAGCAGAGATGCAGCTTGAAGCTCCTGTGTCAATATGCAAAAGGTAACAGGTTCCTCCAACAATGATGTGCCAGCAATAATACTTTTATTTGGAGGGATCTGTCTTTATATTTGGAAGGATCTTTGGGTCTCCTCAGACAGCAGGATTCGGGTACCACTTCCTCTACCACCCTTTTAGTATGCCTAAGGCTAGTTTAATTTCCCCCGGACATATGCCAAACATATACACTGAATGCAGAGTGAATATAATCTAAGAGTACCTACCTTTGTTTCTCCCCTATGACACATTCACCCTCCCTCTTTAGTATCATCTTCTTCCTCTCCCTTCCTGAGACATTTCCTCCCATACAGGATCATTTCCAACTATTCCCTTTCTTTAACTTCACCTACCTCCATACCTATGTCCCCCTCACAGCACCATGTGCAATGTTCCCCCACCCCCCAGGGCATGATCAGGGTCCCAATGTTAGGAATGCCAAGTGATTATGTGGTCTGAATAGTTTTTGTGTCACTGTGCTCCTACCTGGATACCATCGCTCCCCAGGGTTAGGCCCTGTAGCATTCAAAGAAGTAGTATCGTTTGTGTAGTATAAGCCGAGTCCAAACGTGATAAAGTTCAACAGTTTTACTTGAATAAACTTGCATCTAGATAATACTTGATCTTTCTTTTGGCTGCAGCAGGTTTTGGGATAAACTGGCAGACAAACTTGGATACTTTGCTTTCTCTCTCTGCTGTGCTAATCTCTGTCATCTGTCTAGTTGCTGGACTTTCTATCAGTTCTGGTACCTTTGAGTGGGGTGCCTTTTTCCGTTGACCCCCTTGTAGTACTCAGTCTACAAACTGCAAGGAGTCGGGAGCTCTATGAGCTGCTTGTCCTGGAAGACTTCTGCTATTTTCTTTTCTTTTTTTTTTTCCAATTTTTCTATTGACTGACTATAGCTTCCTGCAACCCCTCCCTTACTAGGAAGCAGGACTAGCCCACTTCTGCCCAATAAGGAAGGAATGGAATGGTAAGTAGCATTCTATCTAAAGATATTTCTGTGCCAGACACACTGCCACCTGCTGGACAACCAGACACAGTGCATGTAATAACAGTATATAAAATTAAGTTAACATAGCAATATTACTAATGCACAGTATCGGAGGACCTGGAATAAATACACAGATGACATTATTTTTTAACCAGCAGGGTGTTGGAACGGTAATGCCAGCTCTGGGATACTACACATGCTGCACTACACTGCATGTCTCTCCTCTGCCCCCCCCTACTGTAGTATTAATCCCTGTCCACACCCTGCTACATCACCCTACACTGACCTTTCTACTTCCTTCCCTTCCATGTAAAAATGCACCACAATTTGTCACGTCTAGTTTGAGAAAAATTTGTTGCAATTAGGTGGCCAAGGGGGCGTGGGTTAACAGGCAAGGTGTGTGGCTTGGTGGAGAAGGTGATATGGCCTAACATCCGAAATTTCATACCAAAATTGGGCCAAAGCCGGCCAACCAATAGATGTCATGCACCAAATTTATCATCCAGCACAATCCACTTTTATAAATTTGGTTCATCTTTAAGCAGCATAGTCTAAGAAGGTAATGTATGAAGATGTGACTTTCTGTTTTTATTTTTTGGTGTCTGGTTTAAAGCCATTTTTTGTGACAGATTTGTAAAATATTGCATGCCATTTGTTAAACGTGTCGCATAGATTACATGGTGACTTCTTTGTCTAAGGTCTATCCATATTTATTAGAAAGGCTCCATCAGTTTGTACGCCTCCAGGAGAATGGTGCAAACTTTTTTGTGACTTTTTGCAAAAAGTTGAAAAGACAAAGCTGGCTAAATATGTAGCTCCTTCCATAAAACATCTAGCCTTAGTAAATGTAAACTGCCAGGCATGGCGCAAACCAACCTAAAAATGGCGCAACAACTTCAGAAATTTGTCCCAAAGGTCTACCAACTAAACCAGCAAAATCTCTCCAGGTTTCCTAACCCAACGCATTTGATACATCACTTAAATTCACGCAAGCATCCCGACCAGTTTCTCCGAGGCTCAGATTTTGCATCTCATCGCCCTAATCCACCCTGTAAATCAGAGTGAGGGCCACATAGGACAGTGAAGGGCTGACATTGGACTCATAACTCTGGAATGAAGCTAGTAACCTGCACTATGAGTTACGTCATATATCTTATTAATGGACCAAACTGAATACAAGTTTTTCTTGGAGAACTTTTTTAACCCCTTAGTGACCAGCCTGTTTTGGGCCTTTTCTTCCTTTTTTCTTCCTCTCCTCCCTACAGTATTACTAATCCCTGTCCACACCCTGCGACATCACCCTATGCTGAACTTTCTACTTCCTTTTCTCATGTTCCAAGAGCTATAACTTTTTTATATTTCCGTCTGTGTAGCTGTATTAGGGCTTATTTTTTGTGGGACAAGTTGTAGTTTTTAATGGTGCCAATTTGGTACACATAACTTTCTACGGTAATTAACTTTTATTAACTCTTTCTGTGAGGGAGATGGGAAAAAAACAGCAATACAGCCACTGAGATTTTATGTTATACATTTTTGGCATTCATTTTTCAACATAAATAACATGATATCTTTATTCTCTGGGTCAGTACGATTACAGCGATACCAAATACATATAGGTTTATTTTTTTACATTTTACCACTTTTGTGCAATAAAACCCCCTTTAAAAAAAAAAAAAAAAAAACTTAAAACCCCTAGACCAAAGATCTCAAACTCGTGGCCCTCCAGCTGTTGTAAAACTACAACTTCCATCATGCCAGGAGAGCCTACAGCTATTGGGGCATGCTGGGAGTTGTAGTTTGGCAACAGCTGGAGGGCCACGAGTTTGAGATCCCTGCCCTAGACCCATAACTTTTTTTTTTTATGTTACTATGTTGTTTGAGGGCTGAATTTTAGCGGGACAACTTGTAGTTTTTACTGGTATTATTTTGGGGTAAATATCACTTTTTGATTGCTTGTTATTAAGTTTTTTTCAGTGGCAACTAAGAATAAATTAGCAATACTGGCATTTTCTTGTTTGTTTTACAGTGTTCACCGTAGGGGATAATTTACATTATATTTGTGTAGTGCGGGTTGTTGCAATTTGTTTAATTGAAAAGTGTATGTTCAATAAATTTTTTTAAAATAATGTTTTGTTTTTGTTTTTTTAGTCCCACACGGAGACAATAACAGGCAATCTATTTATTGCTTCTAAAATACAATGCACTATCCCTATAGTGCATTGCATTTTAATGTCAGCGTTATGCTGACTGACCAGCAAGCTGCAGGGAGGCGGGGCCTGCTGGGAAACACTCAAGGCAGGCATGGGGCCTACATCAGGTCCCAGCCAGCCTATACACACATTAACACCCCGCGATTGCGCTGCTGATGGTATATAGAGGTAGTCTGCTCCCTCTGTCACCACTTACATGTGGCAGGTGCCATTGTCCGCGGCATGTAAAGGGTTACAACAGCCGGGATCAGCGCTCCTGCTGGTTCTGGCTGTTAGAGCAGGAGCACAGTTCTCATGTGAGAGCCGAGTCCCCGCTGCACAGGGAATCCTTTTCCTGGCAGCCCAGCCTAAGGCCCCTTAGTGACCGCAGTAAAAAGGCATATGAGTGGCCACTAAGGGGTTAATATAATCATGTGTTTCCAGAGAAATAACAGAACCATTCGATTTAGAGAATTGCTGTTTTATGAGGAATGAAAATATTTACTTAAAGAGGACTTGTCACCTCTCCTGACATACCTGTGTTAATAGCTTCATGCATTCTCCATGTAATAACAATTCTGGAACATCTATTCTTATGTCTCTATGTTCTGCCATTCCTTTATTATTTCTACTAGAAGTTATGAATGAATTGCTAGCAGTCTGCAGTAAGGGTACAGAGGGGTGGAAACAAACTGGGGGTGTGTACCTGCACAGTCTCACTCTATTCAATCAGTGCTGACATTCTCAGGTTGTGCAGGTACACACCCTCAACTGGTTAACTCCCCCTGTACCCTTACTGCAGACTGCTAGCAATTCATTCATAACTTCAAATAGAAATAATAAAAGAATGGCACAACATACAGACATAAGTCTAGATGTTCCAGAATTGTTATTACATGGGGAATGCATGAATCTATTAAAACAGGCATGGAGTCAGGAGTGGTGAAATGTCCCCTTTAACCAGACATGCTTCTTGTTGCATTTGTTTCATGTACCCAGGCAGCAGCTTCTTGTGGGTTTGAATTTGGGCCATTGCATTCAATAGCGGTTCATGTTTGCCACTGTTCCGTACGTCCTGGTATAAGTTTCTTGTGGGTGTGAGTTGGTGTCTGCTTTGTACCTCAGTTCAGCACTGCTAGAGTTAACTTTCCCTTGCTCTGTGTGTGCACCTGTTTGTATAATGAGTTCATTTTCTCTGCTATATATTCTGAGTTGTGTGTCCTGCAGCTAATTGTGCTGTTTGTATCTGATCAGATTCTGTCTGCGTTTTCTGTGTCTGAATTCTGACCTAAGTTCCATTTAACATTCCCCAGTGTCTGTTCCATGAGTTTGTATGTATTTTGTGTGCCTGACTTTGTCTTGTTCAGTGCATGTTATGTGTCTCAATTCTGACCTAAATTCAGTTTTCCAGTCTCCAGTGTCTTTTCCACGGATTCAAATTTTTATTCTGTATGCCTGACCTTTTGTTATTCAGTCGGTGGTTGCCTTGGTCTTGCAGGTGCTCTGCCAGCTTATTCCCTGCCTGCTTTTGACTGTGTGCCATGTCTGTGCCTCCAGTGCATAGCACTACACCAATACTATTCCTAGAGGTAGCAGCCTGGTAATTCCCCTGCAGCGAAGTTCAGATCCCTCTATAAGAGTTAGGGCTCGTGCACACGAAAACATATTTTCTTTCCGTGTCCATTCCGTTTTTTTCTTTGCGGACTGAATGCGGAACCATTAATTTCTATGGGTTTGTTAAAAAAAAAACGGAAGGTACTCCGTGTGCATAAGCCCTATAGGTTGTCAGTATCTCATGGGTGGGAGTCCAACACCCAGAATCCTCGCTGATCAGATTTTTGAGAGGGCACTGGGGCTTGTTGTAGCACGGCTGCCTTCTCTCCGCTTTCACATGTCATGTGATGTCACCTTCATTGGTCACATGGAAGGAAATGGGGCTGTGCTGCAATACCACGCACAGCCACTATACAATGTATGGCGTTGTCCTTGTTGAGGAGCGTCGGTGCCTTCTCAAACATGATAACCTCAGACCCCCACGATCAAATACTGATGACTTAGGGCTCATGCACAAGAACGTGTGCGGTCAGTCAGTCAGTGCCTGTGCTGTGGACCGCAATTTGCAGTCCACAATGCATGGGCACTGACAGTGGGGCCGCCGTTTTCGGATCGCGGACCCATTCACTTGAATGCAGTCCGCGATCCACATCCAACGGTCCACACCGCAAAAAAATAGTGCATGCACTATTTTTTGCGGTCTGGAGGCAAGGCCAGAAACACCATGGAAGCACACTGTAGTTCTTCCGTGGTGTTCCGATCCATGCCTCTGTTCCGCATCTCTGTGATTGCGGACCCATTGAAGTGAATGGGTCCGCAATCCGTGATGCGGGCCGGCACCGGCCGTGTGCATGAGCCCTTATCCAGAGGATAGGTCATCAGTATTAAAGCCTCACAAAAAACCCTTTTAATCGCATAAACTCTAGTGACAGGTTCCCTTTAAGTGTTTGGACTGGGATCATCTGATAAACATCTCTATTCCCTATTTGCAGTTTCTGTCCTCACCTTCCCTTTCTAAAGTTCTCAATAAAGCCATGTACTACAAACTGTACGTCTCTTCTCACTTTGATCTCTAATGGAGTCCTTCTATATGTAATCACTGATATCCTTCTGACACATAGAGCCGCATTGTTCATTGAATTCATTTTATTTTGTTACTCACTTTCAAAGAGATCCCTGAATCAGTGCCGAAGGAAATGAAAGTGAGAGAAAATACAAAAAAGGGCTAAAACATTATTTTTCTCTCTTTTTACCTGAGCACTGCTTTGATGTTGTGAGGGCAAACAAAACCTGTAAAACTCAAATAGAAACAAAAACCACCTCAGAAACTACTGCTACAATCATCCACATGAAGGTCTACCCTGAGCAACATATACCTGTATTTGAGGTAGGCTCGCTGCATTGTAATGGTAGTATAAATATGCGGCACACGGAATGTTCTTTGCATTATAAAGGTAATTTTATTTAGTGATTTTCAGAATATGAGGTTGATGATCCAGTTTATAGAAAACTTAAATGCTGCATAACCACTATCCATATATGAGCCGGACGTTTCGGTCCGTAGGGACCTTCTTCAGCAGCTTGGAGTTTCTATAGAAAAATAATAGAACATCTATAATAAGGTACCTGAACCCTTTGTGATGAGGTATTCAATATGGATATATACACAATTGATTATATACATAGTGAGAATAGAGACCAATATACAGAGAAAAAGTGGTAGGAAGAGAGAGTATGGGAGGAATCCTGTCTGGGGAAAATATAGACCAAATGTCATTTTGCTCTATGTACTGGACAATATTAGAGATGGTATCTGGTAAATTGCATGTAGCAGTATGGTGGTTGTATGAAGTACAGCTATAAACTGTATATGATGCGAAGTAAAAGACAAGATGGTATACTGGCCAACATAAATGAAAATATAGAGATGTCAGTAATATAGTAAAGGTAGAGGGATGTAAAGAGCTGCATACATGCAGGCAAAAGTAAGTACAATACCTGTGGTCAAAGATGAAGGGATATCACATTTTCAGCCAGATCTGGCATCTATCTATCAGTGTATTGGCTTCTCTGCGTACTGGTCACGTGATTACGTGGGGCGGGCCGGCGTTCCACAGTCTAATGTGCTAGATTTGACCTCTATGTGTAGTGTATGGGCTTTATGGGGTTGCGGTCACATGATAATGTTGCCATGTGATGGGTTTCACAGTGTCATGTGATGTGTTTCACAATGTCATGTGATGTGTTCCACAGTGTCATGTGATGTGTTTCATAGTGTCATGTGATGTGTTCCACTACTCTCTCTTCCTACCACTTTTCCTCTGTATATTGGTCTCTATTTTCACTATGTATATAATCAATTGTGTGACAGACAGCTACATACAGCAGCAATACCAGCCTGGGCTGTGAGAGTAGACTTGGGTCCAGCCTGTGAGCCATTCTACAGCCGTTGATCCTGAGATCTTGTTGGGAGGTGAACCACCACCCTGTCATCTTGACTAGTACTGGCTGTGGCCTTGCGTAGGATTTGTTGCAAAACTACAACTCCCAGCATGCCCGGACAGCCTACAGTTATCAGCCTACAGTCGAGCATGGTGGGAGTTGTAGTTTTACAACAGCTGGAGGGCCGCAGGTTGAGTATCCCTGATGTAGAGAAATAATTAATACAAGGCACTTACTAATGTATTTTGATTGTCCATATTGCTTCCTTTGCTGGCTGGATTCATTTTTCCATCACTTTATACACCTCTCTTTTCTAGGGGTTAGGACCACTCTGTAATCTAGCAGCGATGGTCATGCTTGCACACAGTAGGAAAAGGCGCCGACCTCTCTGGTGGCCAAGACTGTGGGAGTGAGCATAGGCCAGTGTTTTTTTCCTCTGGTTGGCCTCTGAGCAAGGTGGGCCCCTTGTCTCCCACCACTTGTACACATGGCACAGGAGAGTGAGTGCACTACATATCAGGCTTGGACTGGCCAACAGGTCAACAGGTGAATCCCCCGGTGACTTCTAGACATCGAGGCAAGCCAGCCAGTATCCTTGTTTCCTATGCACCCACCTTCTTGAGGTTGCTCCAGGACCTCGATAATCAATCACCTTGTAACATCTTGCAGCTGTCTGCCACTGTGTGGGTATAGGTAATATTTGCATGTATATATGCAGTGGGCTCCCAGAATGAATTTTACTGGTGCGTCCTAGGCACCCCAGTCCAACACTGGTCATAACAAGCTACTGCTTTTTTCAATACTAGCATGTGTGTTTACAAACATGGGCAGGCAACAAGCATCTACTGTACCTCCAATTGGGCATAATATTTAGACGCTTGTTCAGAACAAACCACTGTTTCTACACTACAATGTTTGTATGAACATGGGCTAGAATGTGCTCTCATTAAAGGAAATTTGTCACCTCATTTATGGGTATCAAACCAAGGGAACTGCATTGTAGCACATTGTACCTTCATCACAACTGTACCATTGTTATAGAAAGCTCAGTTCCCAATCTTTAGAAAAATAAGTTTGATTGAAATGCAAATTAGGCAGAAAAGTGCCAAGTGTGGCATGATTGTCGGCTGTAGGAGCCCAAGCCTACCTCTTGCTGGTGTCCTAGCCCACCTCCATGAAGCGCACAAGCCCGCCTCTTGACGAATTTCCTGTGACGCCCCTTGTGCCATCATGTCTGCCCCATCCTCCATGACATCACATTCTTGACACGACTCTGCCTTCCTGGTCCCAGGACTTCTTGTAGAAATTTTGCACATGTGCAGAGCAAGAGACCCTTGCACACTGAGCTCTTTATCTGCACATGCGCTAAACCCAGTGATAAGGATTTGAGTTTGATACCCTCAGTAGTGCGCTCAGACAGTGACGGCAGAGAGAGACAGCAAAAGCACCTACATCACAGAAATAGAGACAGGTGGAAATCTCAGCAGCAGTCTCCCAGTCTATTGCATTGCAATATGCTCACGTTCAGTGGAGCCTGCATACTATTAGCATAACCCCTGGTCAGTCTGCACCCCATTGTGCATCTCAGACACTGCAGATATGGGGCAGTCAGTACTGGCAGTATTGTTCTTTAAGATACCAGTACAATTCCTGTACTTTTTAAGCAAGGTGCTTAAAAAAAGGAAGTTGTGTGCAAGTATGTCCACCACTCCATTTACTTGCAGTATATGGACTGCTGGAAGCTCTTTCTGGCAGTCCCGTAGAAGTGAATGGATCAGTGGCTGTGCATAAGCATCACCTTTCCATTCTCCTAGGGTTTCTCAGTCCTCCATTTTTGTGAGAAGTGGAGGCCTCAATGGCCACTGTGGAGATAGAGCTCTTGCTACCTGGTGGACCCAGCACTGGGACAATTTTTGTTGGCAGAGAGAGGGGTTCTCTTTGACCTGAAGAAAAAGGTGATGAAACACAGCTGTCTAGGTGCAGACAAAATCTAGTGGGACTTGTCATAGGCCCTGCCAAGAACTCATGAGCATTACATCGAAGCTGTTTGTATTCTCAGTAAAGATAAAGCTCCTGAGAGCAAGCGTCAACACATCGATATAATAGATGAGTCACTACAAAGATGAGGTGCAGAATTATAAAACTCTAAATCATACTAAAAGTCTTTATTATCTTCGAGGGCTCTGTGCAGAATCTCTTATGTATTTCACACTGCTCCAGAGACAGATGAGTGGGGATTTTTATGTTCGGGGGCACAGGTTAGGACCCCAGGAGTTTACGACCCCTTTACAGTGCCATACTGTTAGAAAACTGTGCAAGCACCATCACCTGTGGGTGCCAGGTGTGTTACACAGTTGATAGCCCTGCTCTGATGGTCCCTTAATCCCTAAGACAACTCTTTAAGCCCTTAGATGCCGCTGTCAATCAGGAGCGTTGCTAGGTTAAAACATTCGGGCTTGGCCCCCTGATGTTTTTTCCCAGGACCCGAATGTACTGCCTGCCAGTTATATCCAACTGTATTGCCATCCTCAGGACATCAATACAGTTGAATCCAATGCACTGCAAGAGCTGAAGGACCTGTGATGACATCACAGTCCATGTGATCAGTGCTGAAGGCAGTGGTTGCGGACCTGCAATGATGTCACCATCATGTGACCAGTGCAAGAGAGGACGGCACTCAGCATTGAAGAGAAGTCCTGGGGAAGAAGCTGTGGTGACGTCTGCTACATGAGGAGAGGTAAGTGAAGGGGTAGGGAGGCAGAATGTTGCTGGGAATTGTGGTTATTTAACTGGGACTGTATGTTAGGGCTGAAGGGATGGATGTTATTTACATGGGACTGTACGCTGGACTGGGGTGGAGTGATGTTATTTACATGGAACTGAATGTTGAAGGGGTGATGTTATTTACACAGGACTGCATGTTGGAGGTGGCTTGGGCAGGGTGATGTTATTTACATGGGACTGCATGTTTGAGTTGGTTGGTGAGGGGGTGATGTTATTTATATGGAACTGTAAATTGAAGGTGGCAACAACGGGCGACATGGTGGCTCAGTGGTTAGCGCTGGTGCCTTGCAGCAACTAAGGACAACATCTGCATAGCGTCTGTATGTTCTCGTCATGTTTATGTAGGTTTTCTCAGCTTTCCTCCAACCTTCCAAAGACATACTGCTAGGGAACTTAGAGCGTGAGCCCCATTGGGGACAGCAAGTGATGGTAATGTCTGTAAAGCACTAAGGAATATGGTAGCGCTATATAAGTGCGTAAAAAAATGTTATTTACATGGGGCTGAATGTTGAGGGTGTGTTATTATTTACATGGGACTGTATGTTCCAAGGGGAGGCAGTGATATTATTTACATGGGGCAGTATATTGGAGGGACTGAAGGAAGGGGAGTGATGTTATTTACATGGGACTGTATAGTGGAGGGGCTGAGGAATTATTCTGAGTGCACTTAAGGGAGGAATAAAACTGCTGGGGGCATTATAAATACTGGGGGCACTTCAGGGCGAGCATTATAACAGTAGGGGGCGATTATAAATACTGGGGGCACTGTAGGCTTTTTAAATACAGGGGACATTATAGGCCTTCCTATTCCTACTGGTGGCTCAATAGGAGTGCCTTATAGATCTGCCTTATTTCTACTAAGAGTTTTATTACCACTGGGGGAACATTAGGGGGGCTTATTTCTACTGGGGGCTCTGTGAGGGTATTATTAATACTGGAGGGCTCTTTTACTAATGCGGGCACTCTTGAGGAGCACTACCACTGTTGGGGGCACTGTAGGGGGCAGTATTACTAATGAGGGCATTCTAGAAGTGAATTACTATTGGTGGGACTATGAGGAGCACTGTTACTATGGGGGGCACTGATATTTCTTCAGGTTAGTATTTGGGGGTATTGGGGAGCACAGGGAGCAGCAGGATAACACTTGTGGGACTCAAGGTTGGGGATGATGATAGAAAAGTGAGGAACCTAAGATGTCTTGGTGTCACACTCTGCAGAGACGAGGAACAGCTGAAAGAAGTTGTCCAGACCAAAGATGGAGAAGATGATGAGAAGATTTACAACAGAGTAGCCTGGGAGGCCCTGGATGTCAGAGGTATGTGCTGCTGTATAGCAATTCCAGTAAAATGTCTTCAGTGCTAGACTGTATGGGGTAAGAGGGGGTGGGAGTTTAACTTAGAGAATTGGGCCATATGCATTGGGGCTTGAGCCCTGAATCTTTAGAGACCCTAACAACGCCCCTGGTGTCAATGCTGACTGCAGAATCTGAGTGATTAGAGAGAGGGAGTAGGCTCTCTCTATCACCTTATTGGTCACCTTCAATGGGATTGCAAAGAATGCTATGGCACCAGGGGGGGCTAACAATAGGCTCTAGGCCTGCGACATACGGGTGCCTAATAGGCATTATGTCAGATTTACTGTAACTGATACAATATACTAAAATATAGCTGTATAGTGGTGTATTCTATAAGGGTTTACTAGTAGGATCAGGGCCGGTTTTAGACAAAGTGTGGCCCTGGGCAAAATTGAAAGTGGGCCCCAAATCCTGAAGTATTGGACCAGCAGTCTGACAGAACTTTGTAGGCACGGACAGCGGTTGCAACCACTGCAGCTGATTGTAGACTGCCACATTATTCTCTTTAGCCTTTCCACTATAAGGCCCCTTCCAGACGAGTGAGTGTCACGCTCTGGACTCGCAGCAAGACACCCCACCTGAACTTCCAGCACTGCAGTTCTGGAATGTATTGAATAGCACTGGATACATTGCAGACCTCCAAGGGTTACATAGCATCATAAATCAATATAATGTTATGCGACCCCAGCAGTGCTAGAAGTTCAGGCCGGGTGCCCGACACTGGCTCGTCTGAAAGGGGCCTAAGCTGCTGATCCAGCATCCTCTTTGGGTATATTCAGACAGAGTATTTTCTGGGCTTAAAAAAAACTACATTTTTATTAGGGATGAGCGAACCGAACCGTAACGAACCAGATTCGTTACGAACTTTGCAAAAAGTTCGGTTTGTCACCGAACCGAACTTTTGAAAAGTTCGTAACGAATCTGGTAAAAAAAAAAAACAGTAATGCAAAACTTTACTTTTTTCACAGAATAGACCAGGATACAAGGGATTATTACTCCTATAATCCCTTGTATCCTGGTTTTCTGTGAAAAAAAAAATTTGTGACGTCACCCCACAGCCCCTGAAGTGCCTGAGCGCGCCGACATCTTGTCAGTGCGTCTCAAGACTTCAAAGGGAGAGGAGCTGCAGATTAGATAGACAGAGAAAAGATATATATATATATAGATAGATAAAAAAGCAAAAATGGAAGCAGCACAGCAAATGAAAAAAGTAACGGTGTGCCAGCGGCTATTGACGTGGTCAAGTCCTTGATACAAAACAATAAATTCCACAGCACCACCAAAAATTTGTGCTAAGAAAAAGAGTAGTTTATTTTACCAGAGCAGCGACGTTTCAGTCTTCTCAATGAGACTTTTCTCAAGCAGCCATGTGAATTACTCCAGTAGATAGATAGATAGATAGATAGATAGATAGATAGATAGATAGATAGATAGATAGATAGCCAAACAAGTAGATAGATACAGGGAGAGATAGAAAAGGAATAGAAAGGGTTAGTGAGAGAAGCAGGAGAGAGGAAGAGAAAGCTAGATATAGAAGATAAGGTGATAGATAGGGAAAGAGGCTGACAAAGCAAGAGATAGGTAGAGGTAGGGAGAGAAAGTCATAAAAATAAAAAAAATTGTGAGATCTAGGGAGAGATAGGGTGATAAAAAAAGAAATACTGAGAGAAAAGAGTCAGGGCAGGTAGCATTCCTGTTCCGTGACCGTACACGCTACACGTTACTGCTCAGCTGGGTACCGTCAACCCCGTTTAGCCACAACAAAAAAAGTTACAAAAAAAACTCAAAAAAAAAAGTTATAAACAAAGTTTGAAAAAAACTTAAGTTTATAGTTATAAAAAAAGTTTAAAAAATAAAGTA